>WYDI02006049.1:0-30046 GCA_009867235.2 Psittacus erithacus | reverse complement strand
ACAGTTCCATGTCCTTTTTATGTTGAGGACACCAGAACTGCACACAGTACTCCAAGTGAGGTCTCCTGAGAGCAGAGCAGAGGGGCAGGATCACTTCCTTCGACCTGCTGGTCACGCTTCTTTTAACGCAGCCCAGGATACGGTTGGCTTTCTGGGCTGTGAGCACACACTGCTGACTCATGTTCATTTTCTCATCGACCAAAATTACCTAGTCCAGAAAGCTTATCTCAGGGAAAAGGCTCATTTTGGTGACTTCCCTGAGAAACCTCCTTGTCCTTCTGCCCTCACAACCTTTCTCTCTGTTCCTCCAGTCTGCTCGCAGTTCTCCAAGGGCGTCTATGCCATCTTTGGATTTTATGAGAGGAGGACAGTCAACATGCTCACATCTTTCTGCGGGGCTCTCCACGTCTGCTTCATAACACCAAGCTTCCCAGTTGAAACGTCCAACCAGTTTGTTCTCCAGCTTCGCCCAGAGCTCCAGGATGCCCTCATCAATGTCATTGAGCACTACAGCTGGCAGAAGTTTGTGTACATTTATGATGCTGACCGGGGTAAGTCACAAGTACATGGGTTATTAGGCAATCAAAGATAGTGGTCTAGGTGGAGTCTTTGCCTCAAGAAGTCCTTTTACTCTGGGATGCTGGAGGCTGAGATGGTGGCTAAAGGAAGGTCCGCCCTATGCCTTCCCTATTTTCTATTCCATTTCTAAATATCCATTACTGTTGAAGGTGGGCATTGACTTAGATGAAGCATTAGCCTGACCCAGTATGTCTATGTTCATAGGGTCAGGTCTGAACCCCATCAACACAAGACAGTGATTTAATGTTTAAGCAGTTTGAGTTTCAAATGGGGAAATGTTTTATATTGAATGGGTCCTGTATTGAATAGGTCAGTCAAACTGAAGGTCACCAAGCTCCATGTTTATGAACATGAACCAATCTGAGCCCACATCCAGTTGTGACGCATGCATGTGTTTCTGGGAGGTAGCTTGGTAAGCCAGTTTGGACAGGGCCTGGAGCACCCTGGTCTAGTGGAAGATGTCCCTGCCCGTATCTGGGGGTTGGAACTGGAAGAGCTTTAAGGTCCCTTCCAACCCAAACCATTCTGTGCTTCTATGAAAACTCCATGTTCCCTGTTAGTATGCGTTAGTTCTTTACGTAAAATAACAAAAGCTTTTGCTGGGTTCTTGGAAGATATTTTCTGACTTTCTAAACATGAACAAGGCTAGTGAGCTTATTGTTCTGTGATTCAGTTTCCCCAGCTCTTAGGTTCCTTTACAGCACCAGGCATGAAGGCTGAGAGCAAAATGGACTTGGGAGGACAGTGCAGGGTGATTCAGAGCACTGTCCTGGAAATTATCATTAGCCCTTGCAAGGAGGATGACTTTAGGATACAAGGAGAAGGTATAAAAGCATCCTACCCATTTTTTCTTGTCATGAGGCATGAGCACACTGAATATCCCAAAAGGACTGCAGGAGACACAGTTATCTCGCAGCACTCCAGAGAGGCCCCAGTTATGTGCCTCTCCTCTGGAAGGCTGTTTATATTATTTAGGCAAGATCCATTTAAAAATGATTAAGTTTTCTGATGAGATGCTGCTGAGAGAGACAGGGACACTGAATGTGACTGTGTGTTGTGGTTGCTGAAGATGTCCCTAGCTCTAGAAGCATGCAGCCTAAACAGATCAAAGACAAGAAGGGAACTGTGGCTGAAAGAAATCAAGTGATTTGGGTAGTGACAGACAAGAAGGATGGAGATTAGAGCCCTTATCTGAATCCCACAGCAGGGCCTGATCAATGAGACTGATCTACTGATTAAAAAGGAAAATCAGGCCTGGAATCATCCTATTTTCTGTGCTAGGACAGAAAAAGTGGGAGTCATTAATTCAAGCCCAGTTGTGTTTGGGGAAAATGCTAGACTATTAGCTGCTGTCTGTACTTGCGATGCTGTATCCAGCATGGCTTGAGGCACCTACACAGGCTGTCAGGAGGATGGAAAGATGCCATTGCACAACTAAAACCTGTTTCTCTTCCCCCTCTCTTGCCATGGTAGGGTTGTCAGTCCTACAGAAAGTGCTGGATACTGCAGCTGAGAAGAACTGGCAGGTGACAGCCGTCAACATCCTGACGACAACAGAAGAGGGCTACCGCATGCTCTTCCAGGAGCTGGAGAAGAAGAAGGAAAGGCTGGTGGTGGTGGACTGTGAATCCGAGAGGTTGAACATCATCCTTAGCAAGGTTTGTTGGGTGGGTTGTCTGGGAGGGGTCTTGCACGCCGGATGAGAAGGGTTGTTTCTCATGGGTTAGTTCTCTTCCCTATTCTTGTCTGATCCATGTCTCGTGGCAGCTATCATTGGATGTGGTATGTGTGCATTGCAGCAGGCTGCCGAGCTTGCAGGTATTTCTCTGCCATGTTATGGCTGAAATTGTAAAGTCATATAAGTACTGGGAGCTCTAATGTATTCATGCTGAGTGAGCTCTGCTGCTCCATGTTCCCCACTTGTTTGACTCCTCTGATGAGCCCTTTACACCCTTTTAAGTCCCTAGTGAGTTTACTTTGTGCTAATTCTTCCAAGCAGTGTGCACAAGACAAGGCAATTTCTTATTCTGCTGAGTTTTTCTCCAGTTTTCCCACCTTTTGTGAGTTAGGGTGGAGGTGTCCTCCAGCCTCCACATGCAGCACTGAATTCTCACAAATAGTGCTTACAAGATAGAAATGGTTTTATGGTGCATCTGTAGTAGCCTCAGGAGCACCGTCTCCAGATCAGGCTTGAGCTCACCGTCCTCCCAAGGTATCCAGGCTATAGCAGGATTGAACGTTTCCAGCTCCTCTCATGCCTTGCAGTAAGAAGATACGTTCATTCACAGCCATCTCCTGGTTGTTTTGGCAGCTCATGGCCACGAGGCAGATGGCATATGCAATAGAGGACTCAGTTTTGTGCCCTGCCTTACTCATCCTCAATCTAGAGAGGTCACCCAGCAGTGCAGACCCTAATTTTCTCCATCCTTTTTCCACCATGCCTCCCTTAAAGCTTGCCTTAAGTCCCAAACATGGAAATCTGTGGACAGGAGACAAGTGCAAGCTCATGGACAGGTCTCAGTCCACACTTGTGTCCCCTCTTCGACTCCAGCCACAGCACCTTTACCTCTCACATCTCCAGCCAAGGCCTTCCCACCTCTGGGACTCCCATCCTACATGGCTTAGAAAGGGCCTCACAGCCGGTGTGCTGTGACTCCCATTACCATGCTTCTCATAATCAGCTCTCTCTTTCCTCATGCTTCACACATTGCCTTGTCTAAGCTACCTGTCATTTTCCATCTCACACTTCAGCTGCTCACTGGCTGGAGCAAGGACTGACATTTCATCAGCTGCATGGCTCAGTGATGAGCACAATCCGTCCTTGATGGGTGTCTCTGGGTGCTATTCTATTATATATAATAACGTAGCAAGTAGGAGGTTTTAACCTTAAAGGTCATGCTCATGGAGGAGAGAGCAGATTATTCTGAAGGATAAAGTCTTCTCTCTGATCATTGAGCAGCTGCAGTTGAACAACATTTTTGACAAGGTGACAGGATCTAGGCAGTAAATTTGCCTTTTCTGCAGGCTTCCCTTCCCTACAGGGTATATCAGATTTACAGGGTTAATGAAGTTGGGTTTTTTTAAGCCTGGTTTGTCTAACAGAAATTTAAGTTCTGTAGTCAAACATTACCTGATTTTCCAAATATGAACAGGAAAATAAGTCTTTCTTCCAAATTTCTTCACATAACTGGAGCAGGAGTTTGAGGTCCGTTCCAACCCAAATTATTCTATTATTCTAAGAGTTAAAATTAGATATAAGTAAAGCTATTTGCAAAAAACCTAAAAATCCAGATCTTGTGATTATTTGTTCTGCAATGGTGTAAAAAACACCAGTTCCCAAGGGAAAAACGGACGATGTTGTGTTTTCCTAATAAAAGGCAGAGCAACTCCAACAGTCATCTGTGCCGAACTGGTAACACTCCTGTTAGGAATAGGACTGCAAATGACTTTTTCGGACCTGTGTAGTTCATTTTCATCCTCATTTACCTTCTTGTTCAGAGTCCACAGGGAATTCTGAAAGCAGAGGTAGTTACCCCACTGTTAGCAGGTCATGCTAGCTCTGTCACAACATGCAGATGACTGGAGGGAGTCAAAGGCAGTGTTAGGCTCATTATCACAAGAAATTCAGCCGGGACTTACACTGGAGATGGCAGCCGGTCTCAGCTCAACTCACCAGCAACCTCTGTGTGGATGTCACTGCTCTGTTGGCCGTGTCTCTTTGAGCGTCTGAATTGTTCAAGGAGCTGCCTCAGCCTCTCAGGGACATTTTAATGCATTTATCTTCCTTCCTGACAAGCTTGTCTCTGTCTTTTCGGTGGCTGTGGATTTGTGCTCCCCAGTGAACAGAAGAGCTGGGGATGGCTGTTTAGCATCATTGCCTACATATACACACTGGTGCTTGTGCACACTTTCAGTTTCTTCTCCCCACTCTGTACACAAAACACAACTAACCACCACTGACTCCAGCAAGGCAGTCCTCATGGTCTGAAGACAGTAGCTGTAAAGGAACCAGTGTTCAATATGGTAATGATACATGGGAAAATGACCTGATTTCTTTCTCAGAGATTTCTCTGTGTCATGTCTCAACGGCATGAATTATCTTTGCTGAGGTAACTGTCGTTTATGAGCCAGGCCTTGGTTCATGGCAGGGTATCCGCAGGGCTGCACTGTGTAGCTTAATGGGATAAGTATGTGGTGGGTTGTATTCCATCAAAGCCCTGTATTGTTTCTTCCTTGCCTCTCATTAAAATGAATAACTGGAATTTCTCCTTTGCCAGTGTTTCACTCTGAGAGGATTTCTCTCTAATAGATGTCAGACTGGCCCATTAAGAAATGGGTAATGAAACCTAGGTGGCCCAAGTGAGCTATCAGCATGCAGTCTAACACAGCCTCTCACCACGTTCAGGCTAAGTGATAAATGCTATTATAACCTCAGCTTGCTACCACTGTCCGGAAACATTAGGACTGAGCAAGCATTTTTAAATAAATTAAGATCACAAATAACTGTGTAAAACACAGGAAGCAAGCCTCATAATTCAGGTGGATGGGCTGCAAGATTAAGAGCTCAGGGAAAGCTAGACGGCAGTCCTCTCTGCTTCATGGACTCTGACACCTAATAAAATAACAAAGGGACAGTTTGGGCAGAAGGAGCCAGTGCCAATATTGCTGACATTGGAGAAATGGTGAATTTGATTGTAAATCTTAGACACCCCATTGCCCTGGACATGCTCCTTCCTCTCACAGGGTCTGAGACTTTCTGCAAAGGACGGTCTTAGATGATAAATGAAAGAGGACAATTTGGGTCTGGTTTAGCTACTCAAATCTGGCAATGGAAGATACTCAGAAAACTACCCTTAATAAGAGTATATATCTTTATAGCCTTAGGCATGCAGAGGTTCTTTGCTGAGGGTCCCAGCCTGCTCAGCAGAAGCCATACTAAGGGATCCTGTGTGGAGAACCACTGGGCAGTGAAGCTGGTGGAGCTGACATTGGCTGAGTAAAGAACTGCTACGAAACAAAGCTTTCATCAGAGTTAATTGCTGCCTCTACGTTAATGCTGGAAACCAGATGAGTTTTAATGTGCATACGAGAGCACTTCATCAGAGAAAGGCTAAGGCAGATGACCCACTTGCACAGAGCAAGTGTCAGCTCGTTTATAATCCATTTGGAAATCCTTAAATGGCTGCTCACTGTAATCTGGGAGTGCTGTCCCATGGGGAGGATCAGTCTGTGCATGCCCTTGTTTGACACTTCTCAAACACCCTGGTGTCAGAGAGAAGTCCTGGGTAGACAGATCTCTGGTCAAATCCAACACAGAAGTCTTATTATTATCATTCTGGCTATGAGGATCTTTCTGACCTCACTACTGCCTGGCAACACAGGCAGTAATTCAGAATCAATTCATACAACAATGGAAATAAGAGGTAGCATCGTCAGCAAAGAAACCTTGTGGAAACAGCACAATTCTCCCAGAAACTGGCAATTATTGTTTTTACAGGTTCTTTTACAGGTTTATGTTGGTTTGGGCTGGGTTGTTTTTTACTGACATCTTTCTATATGTGGAATGGCTCAAATGCAGGTGGTGTCTGGCTCAAATGCAGGTGGTGTCTGGCTCTAATAACCTGGTAAGAATTGAACAGTGCTGCTGGAAATCAATGCCGAGGAATTTCAGTAGAAACACGGAGTTGGCAAGAATAATGTGATTTTTAGCTGCATTTTTTCTGTATTTTTTTAAATCAAGGAAGAAAAAGACAATTAGGACCATCTCATTGATGGCTGTCCCCACAATCACAAGCAAGCCTGCTACAGGTGGTGCTTTTCTACCTAGACAAGCAAAACCTTTCCAGCTAAGATCGAAACTTTCAAATAGTACAGATCTGTAAGCAATTGTGTTGATAAAAGGGAACAAAAACCTAACTCTGCAGGCATCAGGGAGAAAGGAGTAAGTGGCAAAGAGCATATATTGGGACACCATGAATATGAAGATATAAATAATCTCAATGAACATGCAAAAGGAATCAGTCCTCTGAGACTTGCCCAAGCAGCTTTGTTCTGGAGATGTGGTTTAAAGCAATCCCAATGCATTAAAGGGGAAAGATTGTCCAATAGTTTAAACCTCCTGACATCTCGCTCAGGTAGGTGTCTGCAGCAGTGACTCTAGCTCAGACGATGTGCTCTTTAGTCTTGCTTGGTATTTCAGCTCCATTCACAGAACAAATGGATCTCAGCTCCCCACTTTGTTCCTTTACTGTCTGCATATAAACCTTGTTTAACCTTTAAAATAAAATAGGCACCACTGTTTCCCTACCCCGAGTCCATAGGAGACAGGTTGGTTTAGGTAGTTTATTCTTCCCTGCGTGTGGGATCTACTTGGTGATATTGTCCTGTCTAATTTCAGACTTGATGCTTAAATATCGTGTGTGAAAGCCTTGTACTTCTTCTAACAAGACTGTATACTTTTCTTTTGCTATGTCTTCCTGTCCACAACTGAACAGTCTCATTGGGGAAAAAAAAGAGGGAGGAAAGGCAGAAGAAAGCTCTTCTTCCTTAGGTTGTTCTTTGTTAAATATCTTTGGTTTTCACCTTGCAGATTATCCAGCTTGAAAAGAATGGGAATGGGTACCACTACATTCTGGCAAATTTGGTGAGTTACCCTCATCGGTGTTTTGGTTTTTTGCTATCTCATAGTGTGTTAAGAACTGTATTTATAGTTGCTGAGCCAACATCTTTTTTCTCATCCACCTTTTGGTTAAAGAAAAACAACCCTTGAGTCCTCTGAGCTGTTCTTGTGGTGTTTTCTCTGCAAGATTATCTGCAGGGTATCTGCAAGATTATCTGCAGGGTATCTGCAAGATTATCTGCAGGGTATCTGCAAGATTATCTGCAGGGTATCTCCAAGATTCTTAGGGTTTTGTAATGGGTTGACTCTGACTAGACATGAGGTCTTACCAGTTCCCTCCTCAAAAGGGCAAGGGAGGGAAAATATAACAAAAGGTTGAGATAAGGACAGGGAGAGATCACTCACTAGGTACTGTCATGGGCAAAACAGGCGCTGCTTGGGGAAATCAGCTTAATTTATTGTCAATCAAATCAGAGTAGAATAAGGAGAAATAAAACCAAATCTTACAAACAACTGACAGTGATGGGGTAACAGGGAACGGGGGTTGTGGTCAGTTCATCACACGTCTCTGCCGCTCCTTCCTCCTCAGGAGAGGACTCTTCACACTCTTCCACTGCTCCAGCATGGATCCCTCCTATGGGAGACAATCCTCCACGGACTTCTCCAGCATGAAGTCCTGGCATTGCCCTCCTAGCTTATTTCAGTCATGCCAGCAAGAAGCTGCTAACTATTAGTACCAACTTGCTTTTTCTAACTAGCTTTCAGTATGCATCCCCTGTGTTTCACAGCCATCCTCAGAGCACCACTAAGGGCAGATTTGTTAATGATGATGCATTAAGATCCCTCTGACCTTCCAGTAAAAATAAAGTACTTATTTTCCAGCTTGGTGCTAAATCAAATCTGACTGTTATGGCTCTAAGGAATGAACTCAATGTAAAGATTTCTTTAAGGAAAGGACTGTCCCAGGGAGAGAAAGGAGAGCAGGGAGGTGCTGCCTGAGGACACAGCAGTACTGGGCAGTGGCAGGGCCATCTTTCTGAAACAATATACTGTTCTTTCCTAGGAGGGTGGATAACTTCTCTGCCTAGGGAGGTTTGGGAAGAGGTACAAGAGAGAGGAATATCCTCAACCCATATGGCAGTTGGAGGTTTTTCACAGCAGAACAGAATGTATTCCCTAGATGTGTCCGTTCATCCAGGGGGATGCGCAGTGGATGATGGGTTGGTGTCAGCAGCAGAGCGAGCCATGCATGCAGGGTGCCAGAGCTATTCTTCCTTCCTACAGCTGCATCTTCAGGGCAGCACTGGATAAACTTTAAACTACCAATTAGTCAAGCAGTTGCTGCCGTTCTCCTTCTCTCAATCCCAAGATAACTCTGTAATTTACAAGACAAAAATGGCCACATAATTACCCCGCAATGCCCTGATACTGACCCGGCACTTCTGCGCTGGGTGCCTACCATGTAATTACAAAGTTAAATATATTGCGCTGTGCAGGGGGAGACATGGAAATTGTAGAGCAGCCAAAAACTTCAGCTGCTAATTTTTAAAAAATGATAATTTGCTGTAACCCAGGTCGTGGTCCTCAGATCTTTATGAAAAGTCCCTTCATTAAAGTTAAGCAGGGAAGCTATTTGGAGTAGCTGGAGTGTGTGTATCTGTGCGCTTCCATGTCTACTCATATGGAAGGCTAGATGAGAGTCATATCACCTCTTCTTTGTGTATGGTTTCAGAAAGATTAATGCACTAAAGGCATGAAGTGGTCTAATCCTAAGGTGCTGGAGTTTTGAAGGACATTTCCCTCTGTCTTATAATACCATACTCTCCTGCTTTCAGGCTGAAGAAGTACCCTTTTCCTATCTTTAATTTGTTTTCTTAGTCCTTGCACAAATGCTGAGAGAACAGAGCTGGCTGGAGGAGGTTGTATACACATACAAGCCAACATGGCCTATAAATAATTAACAGTCACAAAGGCTTTTCATTTCCGTAGACCCTCTGCAGGGAGACTGTACTTCCCAGCTTGCAGCTCTGTGGACACAGGGTCTGGAGGGGCAACAGAATCCATTGTTACTAGATGTGCTTTTCAAGCAGTTTAGATTTGGGGGGAGAAGAAGAAGAGTGAAAAGAATTCAAGCTCTTTCTTTTGGTCTTTTCTGGTCCTTAAAACATAGAATTATGCAAGAGACAAACTCCAGAGATATATTAATGAAAAAGAAAATAGAGTACAAGGTAACCAGGCAGCATTGGAAAAACAGAATTGCACACCTCAAGGTCAAGAAGGCTCTTTCCAAGGCAGAACAAACGTTGTCACTCTGTGTACACATGAGCAGGTTCAGATACCAGAAACCAGATCAGTTTCTGTGATGTGCTGCACCCGCATGAGAGCTACTCACTGCTCTGTTCAGCAAGAAGAATGGCAAAAAGAACATGAAGAACCCATGTTCTTGAAAGCATATGGCATTGAGGAAGAATGGCAAGCCTCCCTATGCAGGGACATCCAGGGATGTTATCAGGAATTGGCAGAATGCGGGAAGTTGGCGTTTGGCAGGGTTAAACTTTCGTGTGGATGCTCTGATCCAAGATCACAGTAGGTTTTACCCTCTTCTAAGGACATCTCACTGCTGGATTAGAGCCTTCAGAGGGTGTAACATGCTGTAATTTATTCCGACTGACTCATACACATAGTGGATAGACCTTAAACACCCTACATTTTCCCTTGTAGACAAGTCCTAAGATGACAGGGTGTGCATTGCCCACCCACACACACGTACCCTCATGTGCACACCAGTATGCCTAAAAACCAGCCTGATTTTGTGGAAGTGGCTCACTCTGGAGCCAGTAAATTAAGAACTAAAAACTGCAAGTGCCTGATCATTTCATTCCCAAATTATTTTAATGCAAGCTATTCTTTTGTCCCATGTTCTGGCCGATGGGGTACTGATTTTAAGATTCTCATCTTATATGAAGATAAGGTTCCCAGCCCTGGCTGAGATGTGCTCTGCCTTGTACAAGTCAAGTGAGTCCTCAGCTGGTTTATAGCCTTCAAGTTGCCTACACTAGCTAGAGCAAGGGGATGATTTTTCAATACCTGTCTTTCGCAACACAGCCTTAATTTCTTAGTAATTTTCCCAATTATGAAAATGATACTTTAGAACCAAATGCTGGGAAATGCAGATAACCCACTGAAATTCTTATTTTTGGCTGTATGCTTGTTCAGAGCTATACTCAGCCAAAAAACAAGCAGAGGCACACTACCGACCAGTTATAGCAGCTCCAAACTGATGTTACATCAATGAGGCTGCAAGGCAATGCACAGGCTGAATCAGGCCCATAAAAATCATCCATGGAAGCATTTTGAACATGGAGGAATTCCTTCTCTGGTCGCAGATAATTCAGGAACAAAGGGGAACTGGCTTGCATTAATCGCTGCTTGTTCGCCCAGCGGTTGCTGTCAGGTGAGCAGTAGTAAAGCACCAAGCAGAATTTGACAAGTAGCAGCAAATGAAAGCTGGTATTTCCTTGCAGGAACAGCTTTCTTTTCCAGTGAAATTGCTGTTGCCAAGGTGAGACAATAATATTTCTGTGTTCACAAACAAAATGAAACCATTTTGTACCTTAGGCCACGGGCAAACATCCTTCTCTGAATCTGTTAT
This sequence comes from Psittacus erithacus, assembly GCA_009867235.2. NCBI lineage: Eukaryota > Metazoa > Chordata > Aves > Psittaciformes > Psittacidae > Psittacus > Psittacus erithacus. The sequence goes on along the minus strand of WYDI02006049.1, from coordinate 19,196 downwards.
GCCTGTTAAGGACACAACCTGCTTTGTTTGCTCAACCCTGCTTGTCCCATGAAGGTCTGTCTGTAACATCGCTGCAGCGGAAGGGTGCCTGTGAGCATCCTTGCCCCTCCCTGAGGCAAATTTGGCGCTGTCTGTGGCTTTTGCAAACTCATAAAAACCTGATCCTTGACCAGCAATCACAAGAGTTACCTCAGTTCTCTTTTACCAGTTGCCAGCCTGGATACTTGTGAAGTGTACTGGCACTGGGGGGTTGCAATCACATCTCTCACCCTCTTTCTCTGTATCTTTCTTTCTGGAACTCAGAGAGGTTTGGCAACTTTAAGAAGTGTTTGGTTTTGTGAGTCTTATTTTTCTAAGCTTTGTTCTCAGACTTTGAGAGCATCTAGCAACCACAAAGAAAAAAACAGTCAATACCATCAGAGGACGAAGCTTAGAGACTTCTGGGATTCCTTTCTTTTGATGTTACAGGCTTTTTCCCCATAACCTTGGCTTCATGTATCTGTTTGTTCTATGCCAGGGATGTAGATTGGCTACTGGCAGTAGTGGAAAACATCAGCTCTCTTTGGCAGAGAAAAATCTTTGTCTTAAAATAAGCGACATTGGTGTGACCTGTCTTTAAAAGAAAAGTATGAGACAGCTGCCACATACAGTGTTTTAGCCTTTTTTCCTTCCTAGCGCCTTAGTCCAGGTTGTTCTTTTAGCAAATGCTCTTGTTTGAAGTTGAATAGATAAGTGCATGAGATTGCTGATGCGAGGGGTAGCAGGGAAAAGTACAGATAAAAACGCCGTCAATTAGCACAGGTAAGCATATTTTCCTGTGCCATTTTACATCAGCATGTGTCAGTGCTGGGTTAGACCGTGGAGAATGTTTCGCTTTGCAAGCAGTTGTGATAGCTTTGGAGGTTACCAGCCCAGCAGCTTTGCCAGCAGAGTGGCTTGGGCAGGAGTCAGGAAATACATGCTGGTTTGTTTCAGTTCACCCGTGGTTTAAATGGGCCTCTTTGATTTCCTCCTCGCCTTCTGCAAATGGCAGGGGGGGTTTGTGTACCACCAGGGCTGAGATGCAGTGACCTGAGCTGGCGCAGACAGTGAAGAAGGAGCATCTTCCCAAACTGGCTGTCCAAAAGGATCTTCACATCCCTCAGGAGCAAAGTTCTCCCAGCACAGGCAGAGAGCAGCTCCCCTAAAGCAATGCAGGACATGTACATCCTGCTGTGGCTGTGTGGGGACAGTCTGCTCTGCCTATGCTGGGTACGAGCTTAGTGCAAGAAACAGCGTAAGTGTAGTGTATTGCACAGGCCGTGGGTCAATGGCTCTGCTCCTTGTTCCAAGCCCCTGATTCAGCTTTCCTGGAGCTAAAATGTTGCTGTTCTCAGTCTTCCATCATCTTGAAAGCTGCCATGTGTATTTTAATCACCCTCAGCTCTTAACACTGTCTCCTGCTCCCTAAAGTATTGCTGACTGAAGGTACAAACAAGGTCAGCAATGATCGGGTTTGCATCACTAGCTGATTGGAAACTGTTCTGTGGGAGTTTCAAAAGGATGTGTGCAGCATTGGCTTCTCATCATGGTAAGAGCTCAAGATGCCTCGTCTTGCAAAACCGATATTCTTATGTTGGAAATAGATGCCTTAAGTTATTTTTAGGTTTCTCAAATTATGCCAGTTAGACCTTTCCTCTTTCTAAGAGTTTGGTGCAAGTAGGCTCATGGGAAAACTTGGTTTTCCAGGCAGAGGAAGACAATATAATGTATCAGTGAAATTTCTGAGGTTTGAATTTCACTTCCAAACGGCTTTTCTGTGCTGATTCAAAAACCATCAGGCACAAGAAACCCTTATAACATTATGTCATCTGAATAACTGGTAGTAGAAGACACAGCAATGCCCTGAATTAATTTCTGCTTGAATTAGAGTGTCTCATGTAACAGAAAATCATCTGGGTTTGATACAAAAATTTCCCACGTGAGGGAATATGAACTGCAACCTTGGAAGGATTTCTGCAGGAGCTAATGAAGGCTCAAAAGCATGAGTGACTTACTGTGGCTTAAAAAAACCCACTGAGCATCAGGTGAGCAACTGACAGATTTTATTACAGCCGTTGGAAGGAAAATTGTGTTTGCTTAAATCTCAGCAAGAGGGTGTTAAACTAACAGGTTTCCTCAGCCTTTTGCAGTCTCCTAATCCATTACCCCAGCTCAACTGGCAAAGGGTGATGTGTAAATCTGTAGTATCTTCCTCATGGTGACTTCATTGGTGCTTTTTTCTAGTCAAAACTTGCCTTGTTTCAGCTTCCTCCATCTGATTTATGCTTCTGTTTGCTAGACCAAATATTCCATTACTAACATTTTGGTCCTTGTAAACTGCGATCAGGTTACCCCTTAATCATATCTTTGATTGAAGTCCTGGCATCTGTCACTACACAGCACATTTTCCAAACCTTTAAATCAGTTTCTGCTCTGAAAGTTCTCTAAAGCACAAACATCCAACAAGAACATCTGTCCCTCTGCCAGGACTGAGCTCTTCAGCAAGATGTATGATCATTTATATCCAGAATGTGCTACAGCAGTAGGATAGGGCTGAACCAAATAATATCACAAAGAAAATCTGTACAGCTGTACCAAAAAAAGAGTTACTGGTTGTTTCCTGCCCCGTGTCCTTGAAGCCTGGTTTCTCGCCTCATTTGGTTTGCTTTGCATTGATAAACTGTGACAAAATAAACTCGTCAGTCTGCAGGCTTGGGACCCTGTCTGATAGTTCCCCCTCCTCCCATCTTTCTTTTCTCTTTCTTCTTCATTTACTTTTATGTTACAGCGAGGACTCGCATGTTTTGCTGCCACAATGAGATCTGACACATTAATGATTGTGCAGAAGAGAAGAAGGCCTCTCCTGTTGGAAGGCGTGCTGGAACGAAACTTGAACAGATGGGCTCTTTTTTGACGTACCCTCCTTATTAATACAAAGTGATGGGAGTGAGGAATGATGCTTCACTAGGGAAGTCAAGCTTGAAGATAATTTGGTATATTAGGGATGCTCCATCTGGAAACACTCAACTTCTTGCTGCCTGCAGAAAGCCACTGGCATACCTTGGAATGACAGGAGCCACTTTGCATTCCCTCAGCTGATCTACAGCCATTCGGAAGCAATTGTTTGCTTTGCAATGTTTCTTACAATCATAAAGTCTGCTAGGAGCAGCAGTCTGGCATTGCAAACTATACATGGATGCAGCTAAAGAGAGCTGGCCTAGTTTCCCAGTGCTGCCACAGGTTTCTGTGGCACCCACCCAAGCTCAGGGTGAATTGCTTGCATGCCTTTTTGCTTAAAAAGGAATATTTCAGTGTGTGACTTACAAACAAAAAGAGAAAAAATTAAAAACGCAGGCTCTATTCTCTTCATCCCAGAGAGAACGGGGCTAAGGAAACCTGACGTTCATTTCTGGGGTGAGGGGACTGTTTTAGGTTCAACCAACAAGCCTTCTTGCAGGCAATTCAAGAGAAAGGGGCATTTTCCGTCTCCTCAATCAGTGATGAGCTTTACCAGTATCAGGGGGAGATCCAGAGGGCTCAGAAAGTGCAGAGAGGAGAGAAAAAAGCAGTGTTTCTCAGCAATGTGACAGTCTTCAAGGGGCCTCATGTCCTTTCTCTCAGGGAAAGCCAAAACTTGGAGCAAAGGCATGAAGAATTTAAGCTGTGCTGCAAGAGGTTTATGAGACAATGAGCTGCAGCCTGACCAGAGCTCAGCCCTTCCTGCCTTTTACTGCAGCTTCAAAGGCACAATTATACTGCAGAGAAAGTGCCAGCAATTAACACCTATTTGCTGAAATATTTAGAGAATTTGGACGTGTGGGGCAGTGGCTGCCTGCCTGTCAATGTCTGGGTACAGAGGTGAGGCTGCTGCTGTCTCTGACATTGCTGTGGGCTGGGATGATGTCCCAGGAGCAATGACATCAGTGTGTGGAGAGGAGGCAGAGGTTTAGGACAGTAAGGCTGTGAAATATGAGGGTGACAGGAAAGATGCAGAGAAGTGGTGCTGGCAGATTTGAGGAGGGTCATTCACGAAGGAACAAGGCTTTCTCTACACTGTCTGACCCACATCTGCACTCCCCACTCCATGTCTTGGCTCCTCATGGTTTCCAGGGTATGAATAAGGGTTCATTTCTGGGGGATTTTCTTTTCAAGGCAGATTCTTCGTGGACCAGTTAATCAAGATTGATTCATGAGGTCCATTGCAAGTCATCAGTGTTCCTGCATTATGCATTTCCTTTGATGACTGAGCCCACAAGCAGTAGAGAGGAATATAAATGTGTGACTTGCTGACACCTCTTCCAGCAACCAAGGCAGTGAATGGGACAGTAAAACAACCTTTGGCTGAAAACTGTTTTCAGTTTAAGAACAGCATAAAGAGCAGATGCAGCAAGGAAAGTACAATGAGGAAAGAACCCTTCTCAGTACTGCTCTGTTTTCTATTTGCATGAAGGTCTGTAACAGCTACCCATATTATTTACTAGCAGCAGAACTTCTGCATGTAATTGCTTTGTAAGGTTCATTAATGCAGAGAGAAAAGTCTCTGGTATGGGCTAAAGAGCAAGTTTCCTCCTTTGAACTGAGCCTGGCTGTGTATGTTGCAGATGCTGTGAATCAGAGAGGGGGAGAGAGAGGCTGTCTCAGCACGAATGGGTCCAGATTTTTGTGGTTTATTGTCAGCCTTCTAATTTGATGGCATTCAGAGAAAGCCAGGCATTTTCCAGGCACACAGAAGGCAGGAGGCCGTATTCTCTGTTTTGCTGAGATGATTTTGCAAAATGAATTTAAATGGAAGGGACAGCTAATCCTGCTGAAGGGCAGGGGGTGGGCTGACTGACGTGATGTCCCTTCCAGCCTGGTTCTGATGGTCCCCAAAGAGACCTGTGCCTGCAGAAGTGTTGTCTCTCCTGGAGTACCTATGTACAGTGATGATCTGGGGCCATGTAAAGCTCTAAGTTGCCTCTGGGTTCAGCGCTTGGGCTGGAGCATGTGTTCCTTATTTGCTCCTTTTCCACCTTGGGATACTGGCGGCGCTGTGTAGGGAGGTGAAGCTGAATATGTCCATGTCCAACAGACATGTCCCAGATGGATGAGGTCTAAAGAGCCTGAACAAAGTCACATACCACCAAATTCCAAGGGCTCAGCTCATTTCTCTGAACATCCCACAGTGCTCCAGACGTGGCTGCAAAGCCAGCTTTTTCCACTATTTACTGGCAATTTCTTGAAATAGTTTCAAAATCAATTGACCACTCTGTGGGACCACAGAGATCCCATGGAGTACATTGTTCCAGCACTGCTCGCTTCTTGCTGTGTTTGATTGGATGGCAAAGGAAAGAATTTCCATGCCATTGCTTTCCCAAAGCGGTTGATACTGAACATGCTGCTGCAGACGCGTGTCTGCTGCCCCTCAGTAGTGAGTTACAGTCTTTCCTTAGTCAATTCTTAAGAATTTATTTTCTGCTTTCCAAATAAGACCAATTGAAAGCTAAATAAAAGATTCCTTTTATTTTTTGTTTGTTTGCAATATGTGGCTATAGTTAGTACATGGTGACAGATGATTGATGACTTTTTATTTGCAAATATTGTAACTCTCCTGTTCTCTTGTTTCCTACAAGCACTGACTGATATTCCAGAAAGACAGAGAAACAGACTTAATTCCTGATGCCGTTTTGAATAGAAGCATTTTCAAGAGCCAGTTTGTGTCACATTGATATTTTCTTGTTTATATGTTAACCAGCAAGAATTCACCTCCTCTAGGAGTTATTTTCTACATCTGACCCCTGCTATTCCCAGTTCATTGGCTGTCATGTCACCCAGACCTGCTCTGAGCAGATTTCAGTGGTGCAGTGATCAAAGGTCCTTTGTAATTAGAATTGTTCCTATACTGACCTTTTACTGGCACGTGTGGAGAAAGGCTAACAGGTGGTAGCAGTTGATAGCAGCCAAAATGCAAAGCTATATTCTAGGTTAATGATGTCCTCCATGGTTCTAACTGCCTTAAACAATTGGAAAACCTTCAGAGGTTTCCACACTTTTCAAAGAAGCTGAATTGTGTGAAAAATCAGTGGGGAAAAAGCAGTATAATCTCTGGGAAGAAATATTTTGTCTATTCATATTATTTTAAAGCTTTATTTAAGATGAATCACAAGGGATATTGTTGAATACTTGCTTCAGTTTCAGAGTGGTTTGGTTTGGGGAAAAAGTGAAAAGCAGCGTTTTCAACCACTACTGTCTCATCACTGGTGTTGTGATCTTTTTTAGACTTTTCCTATTTAAATCTGCTTATTGAGGGGGTTAAATACACCAGACATCTATATCCAGTTGTGAACTTGGGCTTTTCTTCATGCCTTTGCAGGCCTTCTAAGGAGGAACTGGTGGCACAAACTTCAAATTGCTGCGTGGTAGTTTCTTTTGACAGATCTTTTTCCCCTGAGTACCTCCCAGGAGCAAACTGTCAGTGTAATTTGGTCCTGACCATGAATAACCAGTTGGCAACCTGTGAGGTCCCTCTTACTGAACCTTAGGAGCTCTGCGTGTCAAAAAATACTTGGCCTGAAATGCATTAAGATGTCAGGGACAATTATGCTGCGTTTCCTATTCATTAATCACAGCTCTGGCCTTCTGAAACCCCTACACTAGCAATTACAGACAAGATTGATGTGGGTTTAACCAGCATTCTGAGGAATGCATACACACAAAATACCACTTTTTTTTTTCCCTAAATCACTGCACCTTAAAGAAAATCAAATCATCTGTTTCAAGCACCTTTACACCTATATCCAATCCTCAGCCTTATAAGTGGATTCCAAATTGCTTACAAAAAGCTGGAAGAAAAATGTAAAACTCTTTAAAGACATTTTTGAGTCACTTAAGACTCCCTTGGCCTGACACTAATGTGAGAGGCCAATTTAGTCTTTTCCTTATAATCTGTTCCCTAAACAGGTTTCCATCTAACAGCTTGATCCTGGCCTTGGAAGTTAATAAGCTAATTAGCTCCCTCAGTATATGCACTGAGGACACCATTTTAGGAACCTGGCTGGTGTCTCCTGGGAATAATGTGTCTTGGCATTTTTTATCTCACATCATCATCATACGTCTGAGAAGGTTGAGCTTGAGACAGTTCCTGCAGAGCACATGCAGTAGCAGGGCTGAAGAAAGGCAGGGTTCAAGCATGCTCTTCTGGTGCTTAAGTGATTGCATTGTGCACAGTCGTCTCATTCATTTTCTCTCATGCATTTTGGTTGCTGATGGTATTGGTGAGGATAATTGACTGCAACTCTTGTGCTTGTATTCCAAAAGAAGGAACACCAGACCTAAGCCTGTCCCATGCACAGCAGCCCAAGCAGGAGGGCTGAGTCTCTTTTCAAGCATCTACTTTGTGCAGGAAGGCACAGCAAACGGTTTTGCATGGCAACAGCACTGAAGAGATAGGATCAAAGCTGAGAGACCAAAAAATGACCTTGCAGTGTATTTCTGACTATTCTTTTTGCCTCTGACTCAACAGGAGTGACTAATCCTACAATGCCACCCTAATACACGTGTATTTGCGCACTTGGGTTAATTACATGCAATGGACAGTAAGTAGAGCAGAGCAATAAAGAAATGAAAGAAATGCATTTCATCAGTAATCTGCAGTCCAAAGAAGTAGCCTGTTTCTCCCAAATTAGCAAATCCTATAAACTGACCTTTCTAATAGCGTCCTTTGACAACCTGACCAACCACTTCTTGTTCTGCTGAAAGTTCATTCAGGATTTGATTGTCCCTGCAAACTGTGATTTGAGAAAAAGTAGCCTATATCCATTGGTGACTGCGTGCATTAAAGTCAGAGCTGGGGAATAATTCTTTCTGATATATTTTGAACATTTTATTAGTTTCATCCAAGCATTATACAGGATATATATTTTTCTCTTATGCCTTTAGCTTTCTTGCAAATGAGATGTTATTAATATGACCATTTGTGTCCCTGGGTGGAAACTGCAGGATAGTACAGCTCGGAGCTTGTGAGAAAGTCAAGTTCACCCTATGGCCGGGGAAGTGGTGACTCTTTGAATTGGACTTTACCTCTCAGAGGGAAGAGATTTTCCTAAACTGGCTGCCATATCCATAGAGAGACAGGATTCCTTTTATCCACTTATAGAGGTGTTCCTCTAATGAACTTTTCCTGTTTCTTTCCTGTACTAGGGATTCATGGATATAGACCTGACCAAATTCAAGGAGAGTGGAGCCAACGTAACTGGCTTCCAGCTGGTGAATTACACGGACACTGTTCCCGCCAGGATCATGCAGCAGTGGAGGAATAATGATGCCAGGGAGCATCCTCGTGTGGACTGGAAGAGGCCAAAGGCAAGTGGTAAAAAAAAGTCCATTTAATTTAGGGCCCATCTGGCTTGGTTCAAGTTACATTCACCTCTTTAATCTTGCTTTGAAACCTACCACTTAGTATAATTATGGACATCGTCTGGTCCAGGTGCCTCAATATTGTCTAAATTTTACTAGGCAGTAGTTGCTGCCTGCTAAGAAATACACAAGTTAGTGTTTCACTCAGTCTCCCAGTATTTACCATCTGAAAAGCTAAGGATTAAACATCTCATAAGGTTTGGTATATAAGAAAATATATAAACAAGAAAAAAACTTATTAATTCCTTAACCTGTGACTTGTTTACTAGATATCCAGTGATAACAAAGTCTTTGCAGATGTTCTCAGCATTTCAAATCAGTGTATACAACTGAGGGGAAATATGTTTTAATTCCTAACACAGAAGACCCTGAAGCTGTTGAGGGGTGGGTGGAGGTTGGGATTTTTTCTGTCTGACATTTGAAAACAAATACAGTTGTGACAAACACTCAGCAACAGAAATGTCAACTTTGGAAGTATTAGTTTAAGAAAGTTGCAAGCAAATACATCAGTAGGTGATCATAGGAAAAGGAATTAAATCCAATGTTCACTGCTCATGGCGAGAGGTTTGCATCGGTTTTTGTACAAGTTTCTGCTTGAATAAACTCATCTTTTGCAGAATTTTTGCAAGTAGTTTTCTGGTCTCCATCTGTGACCACAAAACGTCACTTGTTGCTTGATTTTGGGTATCTCACATTTACACTGTATAATGTTGCAAGTTCAGGCCAGTGATTTTAATTAAACACAAAGACATGGATAACAGCTTTTAAGGCTGAGTCCTCTTCAGTGAGCGCAATCTGAATCCGCATCAGGAGCGTCTCCTTCACTTTCCATCCTCTGGGAGAGAAGGCACTAACTTACATGAATCAACAGGGCAGTAATGATTGCAGGGAGCAACAGGCTATTGAACTTCATAGATGGAAAGATGAAAACAGAGCAAATCATCTGGAAAGCTACTGTGAAGCAAAACAGTATAGCATGCCCAAGGTCAGCTCAACCTAATGGGCAACATACAACTCCTCTTCTCTTTCTAGTACACATCAGCTCTAACGTACGATGGGGTCCGAGTGATGGCTGAGGCCTTTCAGAACCTGCGGAGGCAGCGGATTGACATCTCCCGTAGAGGCAATGCCGGGGACTGTCTTGCCAATCCAGCTGTACCCTGGGGACAAGGCATCGACATCCAGAGAGCGCTGCAGCAGGTTTGAAACCCAATGCGTGCGCTGCAAGGATGGCTGAACACAGCCTGTGGGTGGGGGAAGTGGGGTGATGAGCAGCAGAAACGTTCAAACAGATTGCTTGGGGTGAGTAACTGATCCTACCAGAATAGAACCAGGTCTCCTAAAGAGTTCAGGGGTGCATCCAGCAAACTGCTTTTCCTTGTACCGTGCAACATGTCCTTGCCTTCTGTAATTTCTGTTGAAGTTCTGGGGGTGGAAAAGCCAGAATATTATCCCATAAAATCATGGGTCCCTATTTTGATCTTCCTCTTCCCAAGGCAGATCATATTTTTTGCAGATCCTTTGACTCCGTGAATTCAGCTTCAGTTCCAGACTGCTAATGAAGCTTAAAACCATGTGAATTCTGCCTTATGTGTTGGCTGTCGTCAAAATGTTCTCAGAGCCCAGATTATACGCTTGTTTCATACTGTGAGGATTCGCAGAAGTCCTAATAGCAGCCATTTAGATAGCTTAGTCCTTAAATCTGATAATCTTGCTTTTTCATCCTGCATAAGAATTTAGATTCTTGAATAAATAAAAATACCATATGAAACTTACAGCAAGAGAGAAAACCAACACACATTTATCAAAGACTTCAGTAGAATGTTTTAAAATTCCATTAGATTTCAGGGCTGATATTAATTTCTAGCATTTTTCTTTTTTTGTCAGACAAAAACATAGATGGATTCCTTGCAAATACCGCTACTGTGTTATCCGAACAGTTTATTCTACCTTCTTCCCTTAACTGTGAAGAAGGCAAGAAGAAGAAAATTATTTTGGCTAATTTGCATCATATGTAAATCGCCTCAAGTATTTTGTTTTGATTTGGTTTTGGCTTACTGGTAAACAACAATTCTTTTAAAACCAAATCTTGCATCTGATTTGATTTTATTGTTTGGATTCAATTTTTTCCCAAGCCTGCCATTGACGTTCTGTACGACCTTGGGCAAATCACTGTCATAGCTTCTCCAAACTTCTAATAAAATCAGCCTCCATGATGCATTAGGGAGATCAGTTACCTAATAAACACAAAAGACTTGGAAGTCTTCTGATGAGCAATGGGTTCTCAAGCGTTCCTTTATTGAATTTATGAGAATAGGATATAAAAATTAGAGAGCAAGACAATACAGTTTTGGGTGTGATGGAAAATCTCCTCTGAAGTTTCCTCATCTCTTCATTAAATTAATTTCAAAAGTCTTAAGTTTTCAATTGCTGTAACTTTGGGGAAAAAAGCCCCAAGAAGAGCCCTTTGCCCAAGTTGTTTCTTTACCATTAAAAAATTATGATTTTAAAAGGTTTGACCAGGACAATTGCAATGGTCAAAATGAAAGGCTCTGAAACAAGAAGTCTCCTGGGGAAATCTGAACTCTGAATTTAATAATTATCCAGCATTAATATTGTAGCAAGAAAGAGGCAGGTGGAAATAGAAGAACTTTTGATTAGATTGAAGATTTGAGTTATGCTTTCTGTAAAGACTCACAATTAGGGCAATTCTTACAGCTATTCACACTGTGCTTTCTCTTCACCTCCCATTTACTAATGCCTAACGTTTTATAAGCTTAACATTTTAAAATCAGAAAGTTTCTCCACTTATTTCTACTCAAATACCTGCAGTATGCTCCAGAATTGCTTTATTTCTCTCAAGGGTCTGAAGGAACCACTTATGGCAGGAGCAAAGATGAAAAGCAATTTGAAACATTCTGCAATTCTCAAAAACAGAAATCTAACACATTTCAGCATAATGTATGCTTTTATTGAAGAGAATTACTTTCCCCCCCAGGAAAATGCTCACAAAATGTTGTTTTAAACCAGTACTCTGAGGTTTCAGCTGTACTTTGAAAAGATTATGATAATTTTTGGGAGATATTCTTTGTTAATGTTTGGTTACCACATCTAGTGAGCAGGTAACTAACTGCTGACTAGCCCTGTGAGCTAGAAGGCAACAATAGCATTCTCCTGCTCCAGTTCCGCCAGCAAAGGACCACATGCCTAAATGCTCTATGTCTGCAATCAGTTCTACTGGTGCTTAGCATTGTTGCAATCAGTCCTCGCTGTATTTTGTAGTAATTCAGGGGATCTTTCAAAGGGTGGCAAATGATAGAAAGGTTGTGCTGCATCCTCCAACATGGATGGGAGAGATCCATTTTGCTGTTTCAGTGGCACATGGATATTACAGGATTAAGAATTCTTTCATTCATATAGAAGAAATTGATTCTGCCCACCTGCCATTTAGAGCATGTAAAGCTGCAGAGTGCAAACACCCATGACCTCAGCTTTAGGGCTGGTCAGAATCTGAAAAGAAAACCCAAGAGGCCATGAAAAAAGCAGCTTGGGAGTGCTTGAGACAGTGGTGCTTTTCCAGTGTTATCTATATTTTATGGGCATGTTGTGGGAAAGAAAAAGTATATTTCTCCAAATGTCACCAGGAATACCTCTTGACTTGAAGGAGCTGCAGAAAATACTGGCAGATGTTGATTTTCATGACAAACCTTTGCAATAATAGTTGGAAAACAAACACACTTTAAACAGATTAGCAACAGATTTCCTCTGTAATAATATATCCTCATTTCTTCACAGTGGGTCTTTATTCTGAGCATCTCAGAGTACTTAAAAAGGCTGCTAAGTACCTGTTCCCGTTTTGCATGTGGGAAGACTTCAGCTGCAGAGATGATAGATTTGTCCAAAGCAAGTGGAAAGGCTGAGAACAAACCTTTAATTCCCAGTTCAGTGGCATATGCACTTCTCTTGATGGTCTGTTACAGAGACCTGAATTTACAGTCGTTTTCCTATGCTCCTGGTCCCCACAAGCGGTATGTCACTCCAGTCGAAAGCCCTTCTCCGCACCATGCTGGGCACTTTTGCAACAATTCAAACAGACACAGTGAGAGGAGAAATTCAGGATATGGGATGAGACATGAACAACGTTCCTCAGCTCGGAAGTGTTATCAGCAGAGATTTATTATTTGAAGTTTCCTATGCAAATTTAATTTACCACACGAAATTGTCAGGTTTTATTAAGCTGGTGAAGAAGTAATTACGTTTGCTTGTTAACTGCTAGACTCCTCTCTATCAAAAGAGAGCAGCTGGGAGCTGTGGCCACAGTTTCATATTTCCTCCAAATACAGCTCCTGATTTGAGCTGACAAATTCTTAACCACATCCTGACTCCAGGTCAGATGTAGAAAATACAAAAAAAAAACCCTCTACAAAACCCAAGGAGCTCAGAGCTGATTTAGCTCATTGTCACATCCCAAGCGGTGATGTGCTCACGCATCTGAGCTAGCATCTGAGTGCAGTAATAGACCATTAAGTTTCAACAGAAAGAGGTTTTAAAAGAGAAGGTAAGTTAAGAGAATGACCCTGCACAAGGCCAGGCATGCTGTAGAGAACAAACCTAAAAGAAAGCCAGTGCCAGACAGATGTCCTGTCTCTCCTGCATGGATCTGAAAGATGTGACAGCACCCTCCATCCTTCTTTCCCTCCTCTCTTACTGCCCCCAAATCACCACCGCATGAGATCCTTGCCAATTTGCTCTCCTCATTGATATTTATGTCTTTAAGGTTCGTTTTGAAGGATTGTCTGGCAACGTTCAGTTTAATGAGAAGGGACGGAGGACCAACTACACCCTCCATGTGATTGAGATGAAACACGATGGGATCAGAAAGGTAAAGTAGAGAGCAATCTGAGATTCTGTATCAAGCACCAGCCTGATGTTCAAGTTATGGTACGGTCAGGTCTCAGCAGATGTTTCCGTTCATGAGAGCTTGTATGTGGAGTCACGACAAGTGCATTCCCAGCTCCCTGCATAAGTAAAGCTAAGCACTAGGGAAAATTCATGGAATATTGCTAAGGAAATACAACATATGGAAGGGGTTAGCAAGAGCAACAAAGGCATCTCAGCTGTGGGGCAGGGATTTCCAGGATAGCAAAAGCTTGGCCAACTCAGCCTTGCTATTGGCAGGACACATTGTCTCAGGCCCAACTGCATAACATCTGTTTTTCGCTCTCCTCCTTTTTTAAGGATGAGCCAAGTCAGAAACAGGTTGATGTGGTTTGTCCTAACCAGTGTAGGAGACCCCTTTATGTTGACCTAATTCTGCTCTCCTTGAAGTGACAAAAGCTTTGTCATTAACCACATCCTGAGAGCTACACAGACATCTGTGCTGTTCTGGAGTCTTGATCTCTTTCTATATTCTTGTACCTTGGGCACTTTGAAAAATCCGGCCTTGTTCAGTAGTTCTGAGCCCTTGAAATGCTAATACTTTGGAAAATCTGACTCCATGTGCTTATGTCCCACTTCAGATACTGCTTAGCTGAAGAACAAAGAATAATTCCATTATTCTGTTGGCAAATGAGAGCTACTAAATATTTTCGAATGGGGCACTCATTGGAATCCCTCCATATCCCCTTAATCCCCTGAAAAATAAAATACACGTTTGAAACTAAGAAAAGTAACAAATAGTGAAAGTTCCACATTTACAGCCCCTACCCCAATTTGCTTACACCTGAGAGCGGTTGATGAGAAAGATCAGAGCCCACCACAATCAAGCAAAAAAGCATATTTCTCAGTAAGAAAGAAGTGTCATTTTCAGGATATACAAAGTGGTCTTCTTCTATGTGGCATTAATAACAGGAAAAATGCTGTGTTATGTCCAGTTTGGGGCTCTGAACATCAAGAAGGTGCAGTCTAGAGAGATTTTAGAGGAGAAGAAAAAGAATGGTTAAATATCTTGATTTTGCTATTTATTTACTGACAAAAATGATATATTTTGGAAGATATGTACATCACTGCCATGATGCATGTATTTTTTTTTAGATCTACCAGGTTAGCAGTGCAAAACAAACATACATGTCTCCATTTATGTCACACTGAGCTTTGGAAGTTCTCTCCTGCTCTCCTTTTGTCTGTGCAATGAAAAGAGATTCGAAGCATATGTAGATTTTTAATCCTGAGCTGTTAGCATCTCTAATCTGTCATCAGCAGGGTCCTGGCCATGCCCTGTGTTTATACCCTTTCCCATTTACTGTGATTAGAAATTCCTTTCACATGAGCAGAGCTCAGGCAACTTCATCCTTACACAAGGTGATGGAAAATCTCATAAAATCAATTCCTCGAAGTGGATAACCTCAGCAATGATCTTCCTAGTGATACTCAGTGGCACTCTGCTTTACCAGCAAGCAGTGATAGATCAGCCCAAATCCCTGATTAGTAATAAGCACAACTTCACATGAGAATTCTTTCCATTACTAAATTGTTTGGTTTATTCATAACATTAAAATTTTGCATTGGCCAGGGTTGTTTTTTTTTTCCTTACCTGATTTTTTGTCTTGTTGTCTCAAGATGTGCTGAGTCAGTCTTTTGTTCATACGGGCTTTCAGATGCAGGACAGCATCTTAGCACCATGTAGCATCTGAATATGCAGGAGGTGTGCTCACCGTTAAAAAAATACTCGTAAGTTACATAGGGCAAGTGTGAACTCTTGACATAGGGATGCAACAGGGAATGGCAATAACTCCCCAGTGCCATGTGCTTAATGTTTTTACGTGCATAAAGGAATTGTGCATATCATGCACGTTTTTTTCAGGCTGGAGGCATAGTGGCATGGGAAAGTTTTTGGTCCTCCTAACAAATGACATCAAGAATCAGGAGAGAAGATGTCTTGTTTTGTATGAATATACAGGGGGAGCTGATCCTGCTTGGATAACCCTGTTATCATACCCTGGTTAATATTAAAAAGAGATATCAATAAGATATCCTGGGTTTATATTTGGCAGATTGGTTATTGGAATGAAGATGAGAAGTTGGTTCCAACAGCCATAGATACTCAAAGCGGCAATGAATCTACAAGCCTCCAGAACAGGACTTACATAGTCACAACTATCCTAGTAAGTGCTGTTGCTTCTATTCCAGCTCTCCCTCTACCCCATCTCCCTGATGTGCAGACTCCCCCTCCCTCCTCATGTGCTCTCCTTTGCACTATATCATTTTTATAATGGCAATAACAATAATAATAATAATAACAGCACTTACTGTTCCTGCCAGGTCCATAAAGGTATCTGAAAATTACTGTGGCTAATTAAATAGATATTAAAGAGCTCTCATGCTTAAGTGTAGGAAACACAAAAGATTATGACAAGATAGTAGAGGCATCAGTATAGGTAAATTAGGGCCATTATACCCGCGCTTTGTATTTAGCCCACAGAATGGGGGCTGTAATTTTGGGAAGGATAAGCTGTATTGTGCAGAGAGGCTGAATCACAGCTTTAAAAACAAATCTGCATTATAATCATGAAGGAATAATATGTATCCCCTAATGTATGGTATCATGTATTGTGTCATTGTATAAGCTTACCCTGCAGAAACATGAGATTTTACTAACTTGTTTGTTGAACACTTACTGTGAATCTGCAGAGAAGACACAATACCCGGACTGAATTAAACAACTTAAAGCTCTCTCCTCCTGTCCAGCAGATTTGATTCGTCCTGTGCCCACACATGCAGACAGGCCTTTAAAAATTGACAGCTCAGATGCACTAAATATCTCTTGCAGAGCTGCACTGAAAGGTTTGTTGCTCACGTTCTCCCAGATATTCTGTTGCCCTCAGGTCCATTGCTGCAAAAGCTGCACACAGATTCTGCATGAATAAATAGAAAGTGCCGCAGTAAAAATCACACTTCGTACCTCCAAAAATAAGTCCGCAGTGTTTTGACAGTGCCCTTTGGCACAGGAACACAAAGATAGAGCATGGGGACCAGAAGCTGCACACTGGGCTGTAGTCTAAGCTCTGGTGTGCATCTCTAGAAAGTGGAGTGTGGCTCAGTATTGGTCTTCTCTGTGCCAGGAAGACCCATATGTGATGCTCAAGAAGAACGCCAACCAGTTTGAGGGCAATGAGAGGTATGAAGGTTACTGTGTGGAGCTCGCTGCTGAGATAGCAAAGCATGTTGGCTACCACTACAGGCTGGAGATTGTCAGAGATGGGAAGTACGGAGCCCGGGACCCCGACACCAAAACATGGAATGGCATGGTGGGAGAACTCGTTTATGGGGTGAGTTTCCAACCTTATCCATTGTCTTTAGCTCTTGGTACTTGAGAACACGTTTAAGTCCTAGAGTAAGAAGGAACTGTGCTTTGTGTCAGCCTGACTTGTCTTGACGGCTGCAGCTCTGATCATGCAAATAATCAGCCCAAGTAAAACATTTTAATTTAGGAAAGGACAGCACATTTTGTGACTATGGAAATGTCAAAATGGCTCCTTTCAACAGTTCCAAGATTCTTTTTTTTTCCATTTTTGGAAGAACCAGAAATGTCAAACTTTCCCATGGGCAGGATCTTCAGATTTTACCTTATTTTATATTTGCATGATAATGGCAGGATGAAAGAAGGATAAGATTTCAAACACTCAGCCTGGTGAACAGTAGGACTAGACTTCTTTCTACCTAGCCACTCATTTCCAACATCTAGGATATATGCCTTCACTCTGCACTTGTAAAACTGGTTCAGTCTGGTAGCTCACATTCTGTGGTGTTTAGGTTATCCTTCAGAGGGGTCTAATTTTCCCTTGTAAAGAAAGGAGAAATTAGTGTAGAAAGCATAAGAGCCCAGGTCTGTGTCACTGTGTTGGAGTAGGGAATGATTGGCCTCCTGCTAGTAGTTCCATGGCATATACTGACAGCCATTTCGATGCATTTGCCTTTCCACTTTCAAGGCGGATTGTAAAATAAGTGGAGAGTGCACATCAGTGTCACTGGAACATTTTCCCTCTTCTCATGCAATCAAAAAGCTATTCCTGATGGAAGTAAACATCCTGGCATCCTTTTTCAGGCAATTGGCCTTTTCCTTGCCTCTTTTGATGTCTGGATGACAAAGCTCTTTCAGTGAAAATCATCTGCATCAGATTGCGACATCAGTGGATAAATCAGACAAGAAGAGCTAGGTGGCTGCAAAAAGAAACGCTGTGATTCCAAAACATGAACTGGTAATCAGTAGTGATGCAATTGAAATATTCCACCAATATTATGGGATGCTCCTTTTTATGATTTCTCTTACAATTGGTTTTGTATGATTTTTTTCTGAGATAGCAGGGCTAAACAGAGATCAAAGGAACACAAGCTGGAGTTAGTAGGTATATTTTTATCTCCAGAATGCAAATCTCTTTTCTGTCTCTCCTTTTCAGAGAGCGGATGTGGCTGTGGCACCATTAACCATCACTCTGGTTCGAGAAGAAGTTATAGACTTTTCCAAACCGTTCATGAGCTTAGGTATATCTATCATGATAAAAAAACCTCAGAAGTCCAAACCAGGAGTTTTTTCCTTTCTGGATCCTTTGGCTTACGAGATATGGATGTGCATTGTTTTTGCCTACATTGGAGTGAGCGTTGTCCTCTTCCTGGTGAGTCGCTTCAGCCCTTACGAGTGGCACACTGAGGAATTCGAGGAAGGACGGGACCAGCCGGCCAATGACCAGACAAATGAATTTGGAATATTCAACAGTCTCTGGTTCTCCCTAGGAGCTTTCATGCAGCAAGGATGTGATATTTCTCCGAGGTGGGTTGCCTTCCCCAATGAAGCTTTTGCCAGTTCCTGTGGTTTAATCTATGCATGATTTGGAGCAGAACAAGTTCTTTTTGACCTTCCTTCCTGAACCATTGTGTGGTTTTGTGAATCAGTTACAGATTCAGAAAGGATCCAAGGGTTCACAGGTCTCTCAGCCATGAACTTAGGACCTCAAACTCGAGACCACAAAATATCATTCTAAATTTGTCCAGGGGAATTCTTTTGAGGGCATTTACAGAAATACAAACAAGATTTTCTAAAGCCAGCCAATTACAATGCACTTTTGTCAGTCATTTGTTTTATTGTTGCTAGAAACAAGATCATTTTAACATTATAAGGAAGCTATAAAATTCCAGTAAAGTAGGGAGAAATAATACAGTAGGCACCCAGTGAAAGGTTATACGGTCTGTGCCAAACATTATGGAGCGCACTGAGTGGCTGTAAGTATTATTGGCCTTTAGTAAGGTCAGCGAAGTACAAATGCACAAATTATATGTCTGGCAAGTAATGTCTATAATTGAAGGATCTTTCTTGCTGCCTGTGTATGTTCTCATGAGGCAGGTTCAGAGATGAGCCAGGGATAAGATTTTTGACACCTTCAGAGTTCTGTGTCCAGGGCAGTTGTCCTTAAGCTTTGTGAAGCTGAAAAAGGGTTAACACGCTGTGGCTTGGGATGTGGGTTGTATGTACCCATCCTTCCCAAGAGGTGTGCTCTGAATGTTGGGTAGACTAAGAGCAGCTCTAACACAAAAGCTGCTAGATGCTGCAGGACAGCTTGCAAGACACAGCTGTCTTGCACCCACTGCACAACTCTGAGAGGCACACTCATCCCAGTTTGACTCAAACCAGAAGTACTAAGAACCTCTTTGGCCAGGGAAATTGTGAATGCTCCATCCCTGGCGACGTTCAAGGCTAGGTTGGACAGAGCTTTGGGTGACATGGGTTTAGTGTGAGGTGTCCCTGCCCATGGCAGGGGGGTTGGAACTTGATGATCTTAAGGTCCTTT
>WYDI02006048.1:0-10791 GCA_009867235.2 Psittacus erithacus | reverse complement strand
ACACAATGCTCCAAGTGAGGTCTCACGAGAGCAGAGCAGAGGGGCAGGATCACCTCCTTCGACCTGCTGGTCACGCTTCTTTGGATGCAGCCCAGGACACGGTTGGCTTTCTGGGCTGCGAATGCACACTGCTGGCTCAACATGCACAAACTTGGATTTGGAAGCAAGGATGCAAACCAAAAACTATCCGGTCAAGGGGCAGCCTTGACTGGGGACCAACAAAAGCACTGCTTGAATCAGAAGGACAGAAGTAATCCAAGAGACATCAGAGATGCAAATCTCAGCTCAAAGCCTCACTGGGCTTTATAACAAAATGTGGGGAATGGGGAACTGAAGACATGGGGAATGGCTAAGAGATCACACCATGCAAACCTGCTATTTTCTTGGATAAAATGCATTTGTTTAGGAACAAAAAAGATGGACATGAGAAAAATCTCCTTTCTTTGGATTTTAAATGGAAAATCGATGCAGTGCCATGGGGTAACCTTGCTACTCTAGCAGGAAAACACCGTGTTTGATGAGGGAACCAGGCCAAAAGTAAGGTAGTGGCTAACAGGGAAATGATATTGAACAGTGCTGGTCTGGGAAGCTCATCTAGTAATGGATCCATCTCCTGGGTCCCTCTTGCAATTGATTTGTTTAAGGTTTCCTATAGCAAGTTTGGCCCCCCAGTGTGGAAAAGAAGTGCTAAGGAGGCCTGTTGGTGGAACAAAGCTGAGAAACCTCCCTGAAACGTAGGAGGAGCTGAATAAAAGAAGACCTTGAGAATGAGCAGAAACGGGATGAAATAGTACAAAACTTAAAGTCAGAACCCGAAAATAAAGGTTTCCTTAAGCAGAGCACTTGGTAAGCCTGTTTCTTCTGTCAAATCACTCCCAGCTTGAGCCATGGCAATATAAATAGGTAATGAACACACACATATGGACTGAGGGGCACATATTGGTGTACTTGACTAAAAGCAGGCATTTAGCCCGTGTGAAAATGCTGGAGGTACCACACTATGGGTCAGAAGGCAACTTTAACTAGCCCATGAGTATCTCAAAAATCAAATAACCTGCTGCTGGAGGCTTCATCCCCATATGGGGAAAAACCCCTGGGCTAGACCAAACCAAGTGCTGCCCCTGCTGGGATGTGACACAGTGTCTGGTCCTGCTTCCGAGATGGAGCCACTTCTCCTAAATCCACGTAAGATGTGCAAACAGCCCTGTCAATAGCAGCTCTCCAAAGCTGTGTGCTGAGCTGTGGCTTCCTCTGGGCTGCAGTAGCCTTGGTAACTCTCCGAGAAAAAAAATAACCTAATTTTCTCTTTCATCCATAAGCCGAACCCTTTAATTTGCTTTCAAGTGAATTAAACATAAGCCTCCATTTTTCTAATTCCTTTGTCCTAATTTAAAAGTACTGACATTTATTGCAGGAGTTTTCTGGATTTCCCATTTTCAGCTCGTTGTTTTCGTGGGTTTTTTAAGTAAACCGGAGATTGACATTTTTATGGCTGGAAAGCTTTCCTCCCCTCCTCCTTTTCTACAGAGCATGAGGATGTTGTGCTCATTGCTAAACTTCTAATAGCCAGCGTCTTGATGCATTATCAAGGTGACCATGTTTTATAACTGAGCTCCGCTGTCACTGCCCTGTGTAATGCAAGAGGGTCTTTGAAGGCAAACATCACTCAGATGTCCTGAATGCCACCTTAGTCCCTTTAATATTCAATGCACCAAATGACCTATGGTTCATCCCATGAAGTTATTAGGGACCAGATACCAGAGAACAACCACAGTGCTATGAAAACAGCTATATACCAGTGCCAATTTGTCTGCATGTCCAGAAACAGCAGCTGCCTGAATAACTTTCACCCTGCAAAGTGGATTTGGTGCCCTTGATCCAGCTGCCTGTCCTTTTGGAGAAAGGAATTTCTCTTATTCAGCCTTTGTGTGATATCACACACATTGAGGGTGTCCACTCGGAGTCAGCATGAGCATAAAATAGAACAAAATAGAACCTGGGGCAAAGAATCATCCCCCCCGTGGTTGGAGGCCTTCTTGTACAGTCTATGCATTTGCTTGTTTTATTTTGAGTAAATCATAGGGATGGTGGAATAGCCTCAAAGCTGATGGACAGCCCTTGGGGACCAAAGTCCTCTGTTTATCCACAGGCATGGAGGTTTGACACTGCATTTCTCACATGGCTTTGCTAGCATGTCTCAGAGCTTTCTCAGAAGCACACGAGGATGAAGTTCTCCCATCTTTAGATGACAGCTCTTCTCCAAACCATGTTATTCTTCATTCCAGCGTCAGGCTGTTTTTCAGTTCATGACACTTTTGGGTTGTATTTTATTTGCTTTCTGACACTCACAGCCATTCCACCATGCATTAAGTTATCTAAGACCATCTAATCTTCTATCAGTGTCCATCTTGGGTCTTGGCATTTTGAGGAGAAATGATAGGAAGTTCTTAGTGCTTGATGCAATCCAACATCTCTCATGATTTGGTCAAGGTCAAATCCTGAAGCTCCTACTCCAATGATATTCCCATCTGCTTAGAGAGCTCCCTGTCTGTGCTGAGGACTTAATCGATCACCGGTATAACAAAGGCTGTATAATAATGGATTTATACTTTCAGTACATGGAGCAGGTAGGGATGAATTATACTCAAGAAGAAGACTCACACAATTCCATTTACCATCACTCTTTGAGCTCTGCCATGCAGCCAGTTCTTACCCAGAGAAAAGAACACCCATCCAAGCCACAAGCAGCCAGTTTCTCCAGGAGAATACTGTGGGAAATGGTGTCTAGGTAGATAACATCCATAGCGTTTCCCTCATCCACCCAGCAGGTCATCTTTTCATAGGAGGTCAACATTGAGAATCCCCTAATTTCCACTGGCAGTCATTTGGATTCAACCCTTCAGTTCAGAGGAACGAAAGAAGAGCTGAGCATGGGACCTTTATCACTGTAACTCTGCTGCTGCTGAATCCATCTGAGTTGCCTAGCACCAGCAGCTGACCTCTAAAAGGAAACAACATGGATGTTGTTTTTCTCTGGACTTCTGTCCCTCATTCCCTAATGGACATTTTCTGTGAAATTGCTTTGCAAATGAAGAAGTTTCTTTTTATGGAGTTGGAAAATATCCTTTTAAAAGTAAAGGTTTCAGCCTCTTCTGGTAGCAATTAGGCATACAGGGTACTGGTACCTTCGAAAATTGAGCCTCTTATTTAACTGTCTAAACAGAGATTTAATTTTCCTGCTTTTGGCACCTAAGCTTGAAAATTTTCTTCTTACAGATGAAAACAGAATATTATAGAAATTGGGTCTGTGCCATTTATTTTCTTCTTTGTGAGAGAGAAGGAAAAAATGAAGTGAATCATTTATCAGTATTTGCACCTCTTTTATTTTAACCACTCTCTCCCAAAAAGCTGCATAGATATTTGTTCTGGCCCATCCTGGGTATACCAAAAAGGCTTTTTGTGCCTGAATTAGCCAACCCATGGCAAGTGGGTAAGTGTTAATTAATTGAGCTGGTTTTAGTTTTCCTTTGGGGTCTCAGCTGGGTTGTGATGAGAAAGTAGCTTTGAGATGGGAGAAGGAGGAGCAGAAAAAAGGACTCTGTAAATCTATGGGGAAGACAAAACATCTTAGAAAAGGCTTGTTGCAACACGGGATGCTGCACAAAATAGTCTTTGGGAGGTTTGTGCTTCCATCAGACCTACTTTCCAGCCTGTTTCAGGACTGGGGAGGTCACCTGCTCATCACAGCTCCACCACCCTTCATGGTGACTGTGCTAGCAGCTGAGGCACTCCTTATAGCACTGTCTGACACATTGACTCTCGCAGCTCCACACATTACAGCACAGCAACCAATTCAGCCCAAGCCTTGCAAGCATCCAGCAACATCTCATCAGGGGCAAGCAGCAGATAAAGAGCAATAGATATGGTTTCTCCATATCAGGTCTCCTAACTCTCTTTCTGACATCTCCTATTTTGCCAGCAAATTTCACTCGTGCCTTCAGAGAAACCACGGATGATGGTTCACAAGAAGGGATGGGAGATGTAATTCTGGCTGTACCCCAGCCTTTGAAAGAGGACCAGATAGACTTCCCCTATCCTTTTCCCAGCTCAGTTCAGCATTTTTTGGGGGGTTAGAATTTACCTGTTTTTTTCAGCCTAACAAGGATTTGATCTCAGTGGTGGTTTCTAAATGCCCCTGGAATTTGATTAAGAAAGCAAGTGCGAAGTGGAAGCATGTGGGGATTCACATCTGCATCCTCTCAGCCCCTTGCCTTTCCTTCATCTCTTATGTGGGGTTCCCTTCCTAAGATGCTACATGAGGCATGGGGGTCTGGCTCAGGAGCAGAGGAGTGGTCCCTTGGGGTCTATCACAACAACCATGTTCCAGGATCTCTGTGTCTTGGATCATTTTTCCAGCCAAGCTGTTTGCCTGAGGGGTGAGTGAAGTGGAAGGAGCAGTGGGGGACGGGAATTTGCATGTTATAGAAACTAGAGGAGGGTGTCTTCAGCAGCTTCGATGCTAATGGGGAAAACAGAGCAGCCGGGGCTGCCTCTGGTAAGTGCTTTCCCGAGGAGTGATGGGCTGCCGTGTCAGGATGTTGTGTTTGGGTTTGCTCCCAAAGGCTGATTTAATGAAGAAAAATTCAGCAGGGAAAAAGGGAATGCATGCATAGAGGGAAACGCCTGCGCTGCCGGAGCGGCTGCGGGCCCAGCAGGGAGGGAGGATGAGGTGGTCCTCAACAGTGTTTCCACATTTATGGTTAATGAGACAGGTCCAGGCAGGTGGACTTGCCAAAATCACTGATGAGCTGAGCTGTGGGGACCTCTGAGGGTTCTTCCACACCACAACTCCTCCAACCACGTGGCCTTTGGACCCCAGACCCTTTTTCACTTTGGTTTATAGAATGATTCAGCCTCAAGTTGGTCCTTGGCATCCTGCTGTCCATGATCACTGTGGGGAGCGAGCAAAACCAGCTCACACGCATCAGAGACACTCGGCCAGGGACAGTGAGAAGCAATTTCATGTTCATGTTTTCTGAATGCTCCTCATCTTCCTCTTTCCCAGTTTTCTCCTGGAAGAGGGGAAGGGAGAGAGGAACAAAGTGAGAGACAAAGAGCGAAAGTGCAAGGGAAAAGTAAAAGCAAGAAGGGAAGCAAGAAGGGAAGCAAGAAGGGAAGCAAGAAGGAAGGGGAGCAAGAAGGAAGGGGACCAAGAAGGAAGGGAAGCAAGAAGGAGGAAAGGCAGGCAGGAAGAAAAGCAGGAAAACAGGAAATCAAGAGGGAAATCAAGAAGGAAAGCAAGAAAGCGGCATTTCCAAACCTGCTCTTTCCAGTTTTTACATGTATGATATCTACCCTCCCTCTCCCCATGGCCCCACTGGCTGGTACCTCTTCCCAGCCTTGGTTTCAACCCTTGAGGAGCATCCTTCCATGCAGCAGCTCTGCTCTACGTGTCCTGCCTGAGAGAATGTGCCCATTTGTCCCTGGAGCCAAACCTCAGTCTTCCCATACTCAGTGAATTCACTGTAATTGCCATAATCTGCTGCCTATTAAATCTGATAGCTCTGTTATCACTGTTAATAACAACTAATTAGTGAGGCTGTCACAGGGAGTGGTTCTGTAAGAGAAGGTATTTGTCCTTAACTTCGTATAAAGGCTCTATATTAAATCAGAGGAAGGCACATGGCTTCAAGGGCATGGGGATTCAGGAACTTTTTGTCCCTAGCAGTGAAATGGAAATGCTTCTCCCAAAGGAGCAGGCTTTGCACATTTGCCAAAGCTAAAAATTCGCTGGAAAGGAGCTACCAAAACTCCTAAATGGCAGGAAATAAAAGGGGGGGGGAAGCAAATAGCAAAAATGCCAACAGGGCAAGAGAACAGAGGCTGGGATGGGGAAAGCAGCAGGGTGCAGGCAGCTCTGGGGAGATGGAAGGCAGGCAGGGGAGGATGTGATTAGAAGGAGGAATAAAAGGGGAAAGTACTGTCTTTTCCTGACACTGCTGGAAGTACGAACACCCTTCCACACCTGAAAAGATTTGTTAAAAGCCAGCAAAGGTCGCCACTGAAGAGGGAAGGATGTTTTGATGATGAAACGCGAACACTTTTCCCTCAGTCGTCTTTTGCCTGCTGAAAAACCTGCACAGTAAAAAGTCAAAAATAACCCATATTTCTCATTCTAATTCTGTGATTTCCTCCGTGGCCCAAAACCTCCATAAATCAGAACCTAAATAGGTGCCTTGTCAGGAGATGGTGGGCATTGGAAAGGAGATGATTGCTCATCCCACCTCCTTTGCAATGGGATTGCCTGAGACCTTCCTCAGGTCTCTGGTTTTGAGAAACACACTCCCAGAGCAGCTTCAGCAGTAAACAGGGATTTGGAAGATGGAGATGTTCAGGGGAAAAGGAAGCAAATAAATATAGCCCAGAACCCTTTTTTCACATGAAAGGACATATTTAGGGTGTATTTCACATCACAATTAGATAAGAAGCAAGAATCTCCAGCTAGATAAGGAACATCCCCAGACAGATAAGAAGCAAGAACCTCCAGCTAGATAGGAGCATCCCCAGATAGATAAGAAGGGAGCATCCCATCCCACAAGCCATTGCTGAATTAGAAGAAAGGCTACTGAAAATAAAACCATTTCCATGCTCCACTCCATGCACGATCAGGCTCCTTTGCTCCTGAGCAAAAACAACCCTCCATCATCCATCATAGATGCTTATTGAGTGAAACTCCTTATGAATAGCAACGAAGATCTTAATCACTTTTTCAGTGAATGCCTTTGCTTTGCAATATTGGATAAAACCCCCAAAATCTTTACAGTCTGTCTTTAATTAGAGCAGCAGCAATTTGATGTGGTGATGGATGGTCCTGTGATGACTTTGCTGAGGTGGCCTCTCACTGCTGCCCTGTTCAGGAGGTGAAGCTCGTGGTTGGGTTTGTTTTACTGTTGCTGCCATTTCTGGGAGTTTGGCATCTGGTTTCATTTGTAAGACAAAAAAGAGCTGGTCCTAAAAGCTTCCTTAATGGATGTTTGGGACCTTGTAAAGGGAAATGATGCCACAAGGGAATGGCTTTTGGTCCTGTCCTTTAATCTTTCTCTTTTTCCCTTTCCTCTTAAGGGACACCTGCAGCCAATATTCTTCCTTGCAAGTTGGAGGGCGAGCAATATGACAACCAGGAAGGCACATTTTCTAATGCTCAGAGCACTGACCAAAGCATTCAGACCTAAGGCTCGACCCTTTGCTTTGGCATACAATGACTAACAGTCTTGGAGCCATCACTTGTACTACCACAGCCTGCCTCAGTTTCCCCAACTACAATAAATCAGTAGTGCATCGGGATGATTTGAGAGTAAGAAGACATTACATGAAACAAGCTTTTGACACATACTCTGTACAACTGCTCTGTTGGTTTTGGACACTTCTGCTTCCCAGGATTCATCAGAGGTCTTCCCTTGACCTGTCATTGCTGTCAGCACATCCAGATGTTTGTGAAAGAGGCAGATGTTGGCAGTCTCTGCAGATGGGGAACCAATTGGCAGCAAAGTGCCTCATGGCAGGGTCTCTTCCTTCCTCACATGCCTCTACCTTGTCTTGACTTGTCCCAGAGATATGCCTGGTGTAATATCTTCCCTGACAAACATGAAAGACAAAGCTGGAACTTGAAATATGTGTCAGGCTGATTGCTGGAGACAGTCACTGAGATTACCCTTAGAATTAGAAAGGAAAAATAGGTGGGTTTAGGGTGCAACTCATCTTGTTTCAAGCTGCGGGTCTACATCTGCACACGTGAACCATGTCTTCTCACACCACTGACTCTGAAGAGCAACAGTGAATAGGTACCTGCACTGCAAGCATCTGGATGTTGATGAGATGAATCTCATTCCCTGGGTCTGTAACGGCAGCTAATCCCTATAACAAATGAATGCCACTTCTGGAAGACATTGAGTTAGCATAACAAGACAGCAGCAACACGTATGTTTGATATTCAGGGCTGTTTGTCCCTGTTCTGCCAGGCAGGTCCCACTGCAGGATTTGTTTCTGAAGTGTGACACTTGTTCAGCCTCAAAACTCCAGGTCAGAGGCAAACAAGGCTGTTGTGTGACCCAGGAAAAGACAGTGGCTTCAACAGGAAGGTGAATTTGCAAAGCCACAGCTCCATGGGTGCTGCTTAATAGCATGGATTTACATGCCATAAATATATATATGCATTATATATATATATATATACACACAGACACCCCTCTCCCAAGAAACAGCAGACCAGATTGCTGCCTGGGTTGCCACAATATAAATCAAGATATGCTTGGATGGTGATGGAGTTTGCTGCCCCGAGCACACAGGCAGATGTTCTGCCTTCAGACTTAGCAGCCACAGCCAGTAATCTGTGCCCCGTAGTGCAGAGGCACAGATTTCTGTGGCAGCAGGGAAGGAGAAATTTCCCTGGGAAAAGAAACTTCTCCATCCTAATACAGCCAAATACATGCTTTCAGTTGCAGACTGCAAAGTGAGAGATTTTAGGTGCTGGGTTTTGATATCATAATGTGCCCTATTTTTCATCTTTCAGGCATGAATAATGGAGTGTTGTGTCTGTGAATGCACCAGTCTTTCAGGATGCTGGCAAAGGAAGTGCAAATCTCTAGAGCTCTCCTGTCACCGCTCTCCTTTCATCTAATCCTGGGGCCAGGCAACTGCTAGGGATGCACTCAGTGGACAGAAAAGAGCTGGACTTATTGCTGACAGGGGAGCTGGGCATGGAGCGGTGTGCAAGAGTGGGGAAGGAGCCTGCCCGCTTCACCCCACAGACACATAGAAACCCATGAACAGGCTCGGCTGCAGAAGATGGGTAGTTGCTCCTTGGAAAGCATCAGGTGGGTTGCACAAGGATGAGGCCAAGACACTGCATTTGGACGTGTCAGTGGCTGTTTTGGAGGCTGATACCAGTTTGATCCAGTTATGATCCCATTCCCTCCCTGTCTTCAGGAGCATCCTCACCGGGCAAGCAAATCTCTGGGTACGTAGTACTTCTGTACAAGGGGTCAATCCACTGGACTCATCTGCTCCAAGCACTCAGGCGCTGGCTGTTGTTTGATGATACCCTTCATCTCATGTGCTGGACCGTGGAGAAACATGTCACAGGATCAAAAGTCCTTGAGTAGAAAAAAGCTGGGATGCATGAAGGGGAGTGGCCACATCCTTGAGTATTATTTAAAGCTGAAAAGGTGCTTTATGCTTATCTGGAGGGTCAGATAAGCCAGAAAAGTCCTAACTCCAAGAACCATAGAATCATCTAGGCTGGAAAAGACCTATAAGCTCTTTGAGTCCAGTTAACCCATCACTGCCAAGCCCACCACTAAACCGTGTCCCTAAGCACCACCTCTGCATGTCTTTTAAATGCCTCTAGGAACTCCAAGAATACACGATTTCTTAACCAATACCCCTGCCCAAGGATCTCTTGGGGTTTTGTGTAATAATCTCTTACATGTGCTGTGCAAGAATGAATTCACCTTTCCATCTCCTTGAGATTGTATCTGGATGAGCAGGCTCTCAAGATGGTATCTGAATGAGCAGGTTCTCAAGCTGGAACCTAAGATCCCTAAAACCCTGGAGGATATCAGCCCCAAATACATCCTTTACATGGGACAGTTGTAACCTGTGAGGCCTGAAGCACATCATGCTGACAATGTAAACGTGTTGTAGAGAGTTTGAAGCTTGGTTGACCTGTTTCCACCATTGCCCATGGCTACATTCCTCCAGCATTAGGGTGAGGAGCACTGCAACCACATTTCAGCTCTGTGCTTGGGAGAGATTAATCTACTCTTTAACAAAGTCTTGGGATGGTGAAAAACAGCAGGGAATCAACCATCATCCTCATTTGAATTTGGGAGGCATCATCTTCTGCACCTAACGGCTTGCTATGGTCAGGTCCCTGCCTGGCCTCCAGCCATTGACTGTCATAATGGCTGTGGCAAGGAGATGCTGCAGCAAACCAACACCCTCACGCACCAGATCATTTTCTTGTGTCTTGTATATGTTATTCTTGTCACACAGCTTCTTATCCCTTTTGCTAACCAGAAATGAAGAATAACATCTAAATAAATAGTCCTGCACAAGTTTTGTTTGTCCTGATGGGATCTTCTGGCGTCTCTGATGCTTTCTGAAGGCATTGCCGGACAAGAGGGAGAATTCCAGCAGAACTCACATCCAGGCTTTGAATCAAGCTACATTTCAAAGCACTCAGATCTCATCTTGGATTGAGAGGAATTTGGATCTGCCCTTGACAGCTGCCTCCATGATTTGGAGAATTCAGAGCCAGAAACTGGCGCTGATTTCAAAGCTTCTTCTGCAGTGTGACACTCGTGTCCCAACCTCTTCAGGTCCTTGATCTTTGTATCACCCATTGATCCGTTATCCCAAAAGATGCAACTACAGCCCAGAGACAGGTTTCAACAGAGACTTCCAAGCTTCTGAAGATATTCCAAGACTTCGACCTTACCAGCCTTTAAGGTGAATGTAGCTGGAAAATGGTTTGTTCTTTCGGGAAAGCAGAGATAGAACCAAGCCAGAACCAGAGATGGAACAGAAAAGCTTCTGTTCTTTCAGGGATAAAAAATCAACCTTCCACTGAGCCCCAGTGTCTTGTGAGGTTTTGGCGAAAAGCTTCCCTGAGTCTTCGGTGAGAAATGGGACCGTTTTCAAAGGAAGCAGACACTTCCCACGTGCAAAAAATAAATGACATGAAGTGAAATAAAAGAATAACATAAATAAAATAAAATAAATAAAATAAAA
>WYDI02006047.1:20154-31571 GCA_009867235.2 Psittacus erithacus | reverse complement strand
CACAAATTCTCACTCTATAAATTTCATCATTTCCTGAAAAAAAGAAAATAATTAGGTTGCCTTTCCTCTTTGGTCATTTTTTACTTAAGAGAAAAAAACTCTTGCATCTTTGAAGTGAATATATTCAGATCCAGCTTTTGCATTCAGGAAGGGCACTTTACAATGCTGACAATAAAGGATATACTCAGGTGGGAGTATACTAACATTACAAAGTCTTTTCAAACACCTAGAGGAATTTTAGTATAAATGAGCTTCAAGCTACCTGCTTTGCATATTTTTGTATGATTCTAGTGCAGTTGCACAGTTTGTTCTGATAGTAATTGAATACCCATATGTGGATTAATACCTCCAGCGCAAAAGAATGTGAAAATGTTCATGCTGCTTCAAACCAGTCTGTTTGCATGGGCAACTTGATACCGGGTAAAATTGCAAATACTTACGTGACTTAGAAATCAAAGTGCTATTCAAAAGCTTCTAACTCATTCTGAGGCCGATTTGGGGATGTGTGTGTAAGAAACAGATCTGCTTATTCTCACTCCATTATTCTTTGTATTACGCTGACAGCAGGTAGTGCTCGAGGCAACTGTACAAAGGTAGCATAGGGCAAAATTCCTTTGGTAACCTTTAAAATCTCTCTTCCTGCTAAGTACTGCTTGGTATATTTCTACATGCTTGTCCGTAAGGACAACAAGGACAAATCTTTTTCTTACTTTTGTTGCTGTGGTAAAGAAAGCCGCTATATATGGCGAGCTACCCAAGAAAATGTTTTGGTACACCTGCCCGTGGTGTAAATCAATGGGAGTCTGTATATTATCCATGCATATTAAAAATAAGGCTCTCTTCCCATATGGAAATTCGTTTAAAGAACAGTGAACTGTGGGGACTGAACGTGTAATGCATTCTAATTAGCATCGTCTTAATCACAGCTATTACCACAGGCTATCATCATATTGGAAGCTGTGCCTGTGCTGATCCTTTACAACTTGCACATGTGACAGCTATCAAAGTAATTATCAGCACAAATTTAGCTTTCTATTTGTATTTTCTAGCTCCAGACATAGAGCAACTTTAGTGGTGGATTAATTTTGCTGTGCTCGTCTGGTCTTTTTGTTGTGTTCTTGCTCTGGCTTCAGCTGGGACAGAGTTAATTTTTTTCCTAGTAGCTGGTACAGTGCTGTGTTTTGGTTTGGTCTGGGGATGATGTTGACCACACACTGATCTTTTCAGTTGTTACTGAGTAGTGTTTACACTAAGCCAAGGACTTTTCAGCTTCTCAGGCCCTGCCAGCAAGAAGGCTGGAGGGGCACAGGAATATGGGAGAGGACACAGCCAGGACAGCTGACCCCAACTGCTCAAAAGGATATTCCATAGTGTATGATGCCATGTTCAGTATATAAACTGGGAGGGAAGACAGCTGGGGGCTAATGCTTGGGAACTAGCTGGGCATCAGTTTTGGTGAGTGGTGAGAACTGCATTGTGCATTCCTTGTTTTGTATGTTCTAATTCTTTTATCATTATTTACTATCATCATTATTATTTCCTTCCTTTTCTGTCCCATTTAAACTGTCTTTATTTCAACCCATGAGTTTTCTTGCTTTTATTCTTCCAGTTCTCTCCCCCATCCCTCCTGGGGGAAGGGAATGTGAGTGAGCAGCTGCATGGGGCGCAGTTGCCAGATGGGGTTAAATCATGACAAGGAAAGGCAGAACAGTGCTAGGACACATTTTAAATCGATCCTGTTCAAGCTCTTCAGCAGATAGGGTTACGACCCATGAAGTCAAGAGCTGGCTTCCTGCACTGGTGTGTTACACAGGATGGTAACCACGAAGCCAAAGCTGTTACTCTCCTCCTTGAACAAACAGTTTCCTAAATAAGTGCCTGGGCTCATTGCCTTTAATAATCCCTGGGCTCAACGTCATTAATATGCCTGCATTTTTCTCCCAACAGCACTGTTCTCTTGCAAAACAGTCTCTGTACTGGGTCTTTGATGTTTTGCATGTAACAACAGCTATTTGAGAAATAAAAGTCAAAGGGCAGGACTGTAAATGATGGGAGTTCCATGTGCTTACACTGCTCTTGTCCCATCTTTAAGGTGACACTGAACAGGGGTCATTTCACAGAGTAACCGCATTGCAGATACCCTGCAAGGAAGTGGGATGCTCAGCTGCAGTCAAATTCTTTCTCTCTGGGAAGTTCATTGGTGGTATTTTGAGCCCCAAGGGTATGCTTGTGTTGTTCCATGGGCTGCCTAAGAAAATGGGAAAATAGTGTAGAGCTTGCTCACCCTTCCATCACTCCTCCTGCATCGGAAAGAGGGCTATCTGCAGTGGCTACCTCCTTCTCCTCTTCTCTTCCTCTTCCTGCTGCTTTTCCTTCTCCTACTCTTCCTTATCCTCCTCCTCTACCTGAAGACTGTTTGAAAGTGCACAAACTGGCAGTTAGAACATCTTCCCAAACTCACTGTTCTTGCAGATCCAGGAAGAAAGGAGACATTGTACCCAGAAGCACAGAAGTTGCCTGCAGCTGCTCCAAATGCTCTTTCCAGGCCAACCAGCTCCTGAACGACCTGCTGCAACATGAGGAGCTCCCATGGCCACCCCATTGCGCTGGTAAGGCAGTTGGACACCGTTGGTGTTCACCACTTGGATCTGCAGCAGCAGAAGAGGCTGAAGCAATACTTTGGCAAATGGCCTTTATCATTCCCCATCTCACTTGCTCCAAATGCCCCAAATCTCCAGAGACCCAGGTGAGAGGCATGCACACAGGAGACAGCAGCCTCTATGCCCATGTGAGAGCTTGCAGAAGAGCATGCGTGATTAGTTATTAAATACATCTGCAAACAAAGCAGATGATTGCAAATGCCCTTTCGCAGCCTGCTGGCAGCAGTGGCCATAATGATTGGGAGCAATGCAGCATCAGACAGTGGCAGAGCCCAAAACTCTTTTTTACACACACATCCTCCCTACTTTAGGTAGTGATTTAGAGATCAGAGGAAGGATTTGACAGTTTAATATTTAAACAATTTGTTTCATGTTTAGACTATCATGTTAATGATCTGTGTGTCACAACAATAATCAAGTGGAGTGGAAATTCGCTTGCAATTAGGCACTTCTCCTGTCACAGCACACAGCATATCAGGCCCATGGCTTCTAATTTTAGCCAAATGCTTGCTTTAAAATCTTATTTACATTCTGGTTTCCCCCTCCCCCTTCAGCCCACAAATACTTGTGATCCCCATGGCTCTGTATATAAAGGCTCCGGCTTGACAGATGAGTCTGTGGCAGCTCCTGATGCAGATCCGGTCCCTTCCCTCCTCCCTGGCCATTACAGTTCCTTGTTCCACTGCACAATGCCCAGACAGCTGGAGTCCTCTCCCTGCTGTCCCAAAAGAAAACCGTTTCATTTCTGTGTGCCACACTGCCATACCCCTCATGGCTTCTATCCACGCACCACAGAGGATCCTACAAATGTTGAAGGAGGACTCCGTTATTCCAAAAATGTGGGTACCTATCAGGGAAAACAGGCAAAGCCATAAAGTTACATCTGCAGGCTGTGTTTGAACTATTCAAGTGGTGAGAAAATAGCCTGACAGGTCCTGCTGCTACTCCACAGCCCTTATGCAAAACCAGATTTAAACCTCTTGCATTAAAATACCCTCCTCTTGCCTCTTTATTGTCCCTCTTCAATAATCTGCATTGTGCTGGTACTAATCCCAGCCAGAGGCCTGTTGTGCTGGAGACTGTGCTTACAAAGCCATAACCAGTGTCCTAAAGAGCTTTAAACCTCGCTTTAATTTTGGTGCAAATTATGTAAAACAAAGCCCTCGCAGCACTTCAACAAACCAGGGAATTTCTTCAGGAATTTGTCTTATGTTGAAAAATGGAGTTGGGACTCTTTTTCTTTCTTTAAACAAAGGCCTCGCCACCACCCCCCTCTTTTACCAACAGCAACCCGCATGATTTTTACAACAGCAGAGAGTTTTTGACTGATTATCCTGTGTATATCAAGTCTCAGCTCTGCTGCGGTGGTGATGTGAGTAACATCATCCACAGCAACACGCAGCCTGCACCTCTTCAACGTCTTTATTAATGATGTACAGGCGAGCCCTTGCTGCTCTCTGCTGCTTAGCACCAGATTTATGGCTAACTTCCCAGGCTTGTCCCACTACTCTTAATTTATTATAACCACAGTGTTCATACATGAGCGTTTCATGTTAGGGAGACGACAGAGCACCCGGTAGCAGTACAGCAGATGAAGTCTATCAAAGTCCTACTGGTTTAGGAAGCCGAAGTCTCAGGGAAGCAAGTCTTTCCCAGCTAACAAGCTGTGAAGTGGCTTTTTTAGCCTTTGCAAAGTGTTTATCACAGTTGTAAAAGAGCAGTTTGCATCTGGCCACCGACTCTTGCAAGGTGTCCCCCGGAGGGTGACACAAAACTGCAATGCAATTCAATGGAAGCTCACCCATGGCCAAGGCAACAATAGCAAAGGCCCTGCGCAGTTTATCTGCATTTGCCAGCTGTATCCAGAATGAAAAAGTCACACATGTTTTAATACGGTCTAATAACAATCACTCTATGAATTTATGATTCTATTTAATAGCAAATGATCCTTCCCAGTGTCTTTTTTTAACTATTCTTACAGAATCTCCTTATTAGTAATTTGTCATTGAATTTGACATGGTGATAACAAAAGGCCATAGAAAAGTATCCAGCTTTATTATAGTCTACAGTACTTTTCCATAAGGTTTAATATGGACCCACCACTCCTAATAATTAAATGGCAGTACCTCCGCTGAGAATATTCAAACCTCATAGTTCTGCCCTTCCAAGAACAATCCTTTTTTTCATGTTTATGTTCTACTCCACTCTTCTGTGGTTTTCCCTGTCAACAAGCTACATTTGCAGAAATTTAGGGATATTTTCTCTTTCTTCCCCAAGTACTACTGGATACACTGTGGTAAAACAGAAAATAAAATCTACTGATCAAGACAGTTCTAAAGCTGTCAACCTATTTTGTTCCCTAACTATTATATCCAAATAATCTCAAAAGTATTGTAGTCTTCTCTTGGAGTTGATAAGCCATTTAATGTATTATTCTGCTGACAGACAAGCTGGCGTTTGCTACAAGCATTTTTATGATTCAGTAGTTTTCAGAGAGACTAGAAAACCAAGCAGCAGATTTACACTACAACAAAATAAAAGCAGAGATCTCATCTGCCTGATGAATGACTAAAGCAGCTTTCATCTGCAGATTTTCAGCTAGTTTGCCTGAAGGTGGAGAACTTACTGTTTAGGATGCGATAATGGTACCCGCAGGCTATAATCAAGCGGAATGTGTCGAAGAATGTACATATGCAGGGGGTACTGTTAACTCTGGGATGGTTTCCATCTAAGCAAGACATACAAGGTTTAAAAGAAAAAGGAGAGACAAGGAAAAGAGCAATGCTGTATGCATCTATTTGGGCTGACAAACACATATGCATGGCTGGCTGCTCTGATCAGTCAGTTGGCTCTTTGGTAGGGATGCCACAGCAGATGTGGCTTTCAGAAAGAAATAAAAGCAAGGACAACCGCAGCTGAAAGGCCTTTACATACATAACATCGGAGATCACATCAGCTGTCCTCCAGCAAAGACCAAACCCAGGGGGCAACTTCGGTAGCAAACACTTAAGCCACGTTTCATGTGGGAAGGCAAGCACCATGCATTCAAAAGGACACAGCTTGTCTCATCCCACCTTCCACTGAGGGTTAACCAGGGTGGTTTGAGCTAAAATGCCACAGGTGGCATGAGAACAACAGAAAATACATACCACCCCAGTATCTTCTTATTCTGCCTCTCCACCACTTCTAATCTTTCATCTCCCTCTCCTAGGACTTCATCTGTACCTCATCATCACCACCACACCCCCACACCCCTCCCCCCAAAAGCCAGTTCCTCCTACTACAAAACAAATGACCATGAGTTCATGAGGCACTGTCAGCTCTGGACTACAAAGTGGACAAACCCAGTGATTGCATTTTCTGTGCATGGAGATTTTGGTGCTTTCCGTATGATTTTTAACCATGAGTAATGCCAGCTTCTGAAGCTTTGTCCTGTAGTTGACCCTTGCTCACAGTCTTCCACTTGCTTAGCTGTGAACATGATTTTAACAAAGCCATTTCAACCTCTTAGTTAATTTGTTTCTGAGGTCTTTCTCTTTCAGAACGTGCAATTAAACTAAAAAAGCCTGGAAAAGCCCCTTAAGAGTAAATAATTTACAAGTTCCTCCCTGGGGACATTTTTTAATTACAACTCCACTGGTCAGATCTCACTGAATACTTGGAGATAGCATTCCCTGCTGAGACCCTGCAACAGAATTAATTTATTCCTTTGGTAATGCTGTTTTTCTTAAGCCTACCATTTCTTATGCAGGGCAGGCAGATTTGTTTATAAACAAAGTAGAGATTGATAGACGCTTTGTCATGAGAACAGCACTAATGGTATTTACTGCAGCAGACAGGGGCATGTCCATCTGAGAAGAGATGATACTGCTTTGAAGCAATTGTTACAGTTCATACCTTGACAACCCAGCATGGAGAGATAGAAAGAAGCAGCCAAGCAGCCCCAGTGCATCTCCTTCTCGCCAGCCTGCCGTGCTTCCCAACTGCCATTTTTTGCATAGCAAACATAAATAATTCTGATGCACCTACAAACCTCTAACCTCTGTGCTTCAGAACCACTGCTATGTGCTATCAAACTGACAGTGATTTCATGTTATGCGGCAAAGAGAAAAGCCCTGAGCGACAGCAGCAAGGCTGGGGATGTCAAGTGAAAGCTGTCACATTTATTTAGCACCGTGATTCTCAAGACAATATACATAAATACTGCCTTACTGTCCCCATCAGGCAAATGTTAAGAGCTCTCTGTATCAGCCAGGGTCCCGCAGCTCCCCCAGCCTGGCCAATGAGCCTGCCATGATCTTCTCTTGACCCAGGAGAGGCTGGCAAGAAACAAAGTGCCATCTCCTCTTGTTACCAATGATACAGTACATTAAATAGTTTCCTCATCCTTTCCTACTGCAGCTGTAGCTGAAAGGGCAGTTTGGAGAGAAAGCCAGACAGAATGGTTCTGCCATGTATGGAAATGTGGTCCATGACATAGGAAGCTTGGGGACACTCATTGCCTCAAGTCCTGAAAGCCTGCAAAGCTTGCTTGCTTTCCTATACCAATTAGTTCCAGCAACTTCAGTGAGCCCACAAGGACAAAGTTTGGTGCCTGAATGTGGCTGTGCTGGACGAGGGCCTGTATTATGCATCCAAACTCTTGCTCTTTACTTTTTCCTCCTATTTTGAACTCCCACACAATGAAACATTGACCTTGTTTCTTCCTAAGCACTTTGGTTTTGTACAGCTGTTAATGATGGCTCTGAGGCCTCTTCATCATATCCTGAACTTTCTGTACAGTTATTCACCTGGTTTCATCTGTAGTGAAATACATATGAGTGAAGCTAGTGGGTAAGCTCAGACAGCAAGATCAAAAGCTAATCCAAAGGGCTGCAAAGTGTTGCGACTAAGCTCATCTAACCGACCAAAGAACAGTAACAGTAATCAAAAAACCCTCTTATACAAAGAATACCTCAGAAAAGCAAAGCGAGAATGCACAGAGGTTTCGGATAAAAAGTTTGCTTTCACGGTAGCTATTTGATTTATGAGGCACAAGGCATGCTAATAAAACACAGTTAAAAAACCCCTCAGCATTCAGCTTTAAAACCAAACATCACGGCTTCCCCTCGGCTTGAACGAAGCCGCAAGAGGTCATCAGCCACTGATGATGCTGTTATGCTGACACGGCCTCTTAATTTTGTGCCTAAAGTAGAACTGGAGGAGCATCTATGCAGTCAGGCCTAGTGTTACATTATCCAAAACCACATAAACATGCCCCAGGACCCCAGAAAAATGTCCATGGTTAAACCTTGACACCATTAAAAGTACCCACTGGTTTTGGTGGGGTGGAAGCAAGTTGCTTGTTGAATGGGGCTGGACGTAATATCTGCATTTAAAACATTTATCAGATTTGGAATCCAGGTTTCCAGTGTGAAAAATAGTGGCTTCAGTGTAGCTCTGTTGATGGCCACGGCAGGCTGTGCCATACAGCACAGTGCTGAGCCTAATCTGATAGGTGATCAACCTAGACATATGTCTGCCACACACAAAGCCTGAGATGAAGATGTTCATATGTACTGTAGGCACGGTTTTGTTCACAAAAGCACTTATTGTTGAGGAAGTCTTCAGGTCATTCTGCTCTGCAGCTCTTCCTGGAGAATACATGCATTTTTTAATGATGACGCAGAGTTGTCTGGTGAAAATAAATACACTGACTTATTGACTGAGGGAGGAGTTAAACATGTATGGAAAATGAGAAATTGCATTGGAAAGGGAACACAAAATGTGACAATTTGATCCTCATTGGAAACATTATGACCTATTACTATGAGGACTACCTCTTGATAGTGACTTTTTTTTCAGAGGAAAACTCATTATCTTCTGCCCGATTTCCAGAATAGTCTGGAGAACACACAACCTCCCACCCAAAACCTTACTCAATCCATAAAATGTGTTCTCTGCAATTCTTAGCATCTATTTATCCTTCAACATACTACCCATAGTTCACACAATATTTCTGGATGTTATTAATAACCTGTGTACAAAATTAAAGAACTTAGACTAATCTGGAATACTATTTTACAAAAAAAGAGCTGTTTTTTTCTCTAGATGGAGAGCTCACTGACTGCATTTTAGACTACACTGCAATCTTGTATTTGGATAAATGAAAGAACCATATACCAAAGCAACAGACATGAACCTTTTTTTATTAACAGATACTCCCTTTATTTTAAGACAACTTAATACTTCTTTATTTTAAGACAGCAAGGGGCCAAGTAAACAGCCAGAGTTATTGTCCACACTAAAATCAGTTAAGGCTTTCTTCCAATCACCATTTTTTGCCCAGTTTACTACAGGCCTTTTCTGGCACTTTCTTATCTTGCTCATGGATGCACATAAGACCTAAGAACTTTTACCATAGTAAGTATCTAATTCCAGAATGGATCAAGAACTGTCATTAGCAGACAGTTCACCTTTAAACTGAAATAATAAAACTGGTAAGTATCAAGTAATCTGTTCCTCAAAAGTATGATGAGAAAAATGGTCCTTACTGTAACAAATAGTCATACATTCTTGTTTCTATTGATTCTAGAATAAGAATTACACCAGATACTTGCTAATTAGAAGCAAATCAATGCAATTTGCACTGCTATTACCACATTTACAATGTTTTGTGTTGCTTTTGTTCAGTAGCATGTTCATTGCTCCCAAAATCATCTACATGACTATTAAAAAGTCACGACGGATGGATCTGATGTCTTTGGTTGGTCTCTCTGGAAATAGGTTGAAATCAAGATACATTCAACAGTGTTCATAAAGGATTTCATCTACCTGGACATCATTTTCTGTTACAGGCACTGATTCACAAATCTGCTCCCGAAAAGCCAAGGCAATCGTGTAAGGCTTTCCACTGGGATGTTTCATACATCTTTCAAGGTAGGTGTCATAATATCCTTTCCCTCTTCCCAATCTGTTGCCTTTTTTGTCAAACCCAAGGCCTGGCATGAAGATAAGGTCAAGACCTCCTGTAGAAAAATGAAATAAACATTAGTAGAGGCACTGTGGGTTTCCTGATGGCTCGACTATATCCACATAACTTCAGACGTTTGCAAAAATGCAAGCTTTGTGTTTTGCAAAATCTCTCTTTGATCAGATGAAAAATACTTTGAATACTAAACCTGTAAATTTACATTTTTATCTATCAATTGCATACTAGACCAGCTGCAAAATAATTAGACCTTGAAAAGCTTGAAGGGAAAAAACCTACATTATAACAAACCTATTTTATCATTTTAACCTCATATTTCCAAATACTAACGATTATGACTCTAAATCCAGGCAAAGACTGAACTCGGGGAAATTAAATGCAGGAGGAATCAGAAAATCAAATTAACTTCAACATCAGACACAGAAATAGGAAAGGAGAAAAGAATGAAAAGAACACACATAAGAGAGAGCATCTTCTTGACACAACTGCAAGATGTCATGAACCTTCACTGAACCTCCCAAAACCAAACATCCCTGAATGCAATATATTCTGAAAGTGGATATTGGCCCCCTGTATCAAGATCAAGATTTAAAGAATTGTCTCTTCCTGGTGTCAGGCCCCTCTTCTCCTAAGGACTTTCTTCCTGAGCCTCCATCAATTTTCACTGTTGCTCCAGCAGCACACACAGGCATTCTGCTTGCCTGCCCTGGATATCCCTCCTTCAGAAGGGACATATGGGCTCCTCAAGACCCTTCTGAGATCGCACTTGATTGGAACTCAAAGTCAGTTAAAAAACTGAAACAAGATGCATAAACTGCTAATCATCTAGACAGAACAGACCCGACCTGCTGGCGAAACCAAAAGTCCCCACCAACCAGCTTCACATAAAAAGGTAAGATTAGCTAAGCCTTTTTTTCTTGCTTTGTTATACTCTGTGAATGGATGTGGATCAGCATCATGCCAGGCAGCCAGCTACGATTTGCACTCAGCTGCCCACTTGTTTCAGGATTTGATTCACATCACTTCCAGGTAGGCAAAAGAAACTGTCTGCAACCACCAAGCATGGAGGCAGCCAGCCTACAGATTCCCATTCCTTATGCAAGGCTTGTTCATTTAGTGTGAGAAGTGTTACAAGGATATCCTCTAAACAAATGAGCTTGACTGGCCTGGTGCTGACCGCTGAACCCAGGAACATCCCACTTATTAGTTTCACAATGTACAGAAAGTCTTTCATTACTTGCTGCTGTAGCAGATAGACACTTAAGGAGAGAAGGGCAGGAACGGTAGTGG
This sequence comes from Psittacus erithacus, assembly GCA_009867235.2. Lineage (NCBI taxonomy): Eukaryota > Metazoa > Chordata > Aves > Psittaciformes > Psittacidae > Psittacus > Psittacus erithacus. Next base: position 20,651 of record WYDI02006047.1, on the reverse strand, counting down.
AAAGCCAGTGCAGACTAAAACACAGCTGACATGAGTCTGGAAAGAAAGCAAATGATGTGTCTCAGTCCACTGCTTCTTCCTTCTCATAGGAACAGTACTTAGCCTTGAGCAGCTTTTTATAACTAGCTTCTGCTCCTTCACCAGGGCTAAGATGTGTCAGGTATTTTTTCACTTTTCCTATGTCCAAAACCTACTCTCTCCTGCCATTTTGGATTTGAAGAGCCACTGATGTGAACACTCATCATGACCGTTGACTTGAACAGAACATTGATATAAAATATGCAAGGCAACACGGTGTGAAATGTTTAGAGAAGATCAGTCTTGCAAATCTGGCATCATACAGCTAAGGAGCATTGCTTTTTTAAAGAGGTCAGGGGAGTAAGAGGAGGGAATTAGCCAAAGGGCAAACCACAGAATATTACTGGATGAAATAAAAAGGAGTCTTAGTGTTTTACCACACTTTTGACTCATAGGACAGAGAAATGGCAAATGGCAAA
>WYDI02006047.1:0-20054 GCA_009867235.2 Psittacus erithacus | reverse complement strand
ACTGGATGAAATAAAAAGGAGTCTTAGTGTTTTACCACACTTTTGACTCATAGGACAGAGAAATGGCAAATGGCAAAGAGGAAAAGAGGCATGAGGACAGAAGAATGGCTTGATCTGGCAATATATGCTATTTTTATGGTAGTCACTACGTACATCATGTTGGATGTACCATGTCACATCTGTCTGCAAGTAAAAATACGTATTTGCCAATTGCCAGGCCTATGGGCTAGGACCTAGAAACTAGATCATATTAGCACATCATTAGCGTTAATTAGCGTTAATTAGCAAGGCAAATCCTCTCCAAGTTACTCCTATGCTCACTGTTTATCCTCTCCATAATCTGTCGCAGATCAGTTTTGTGTAGGTAGTCAGGTGGCCCAGAAACCAGTGCGTGCCAAACACTAACAATGCATGGAAAGAAACCCATTCTGCCTTACACTTCTTTTGAGCTATTTTCACTCCATAAGATTCATGACAAAAAGCAGGAAACATTTGCAGTCACTGCTGCTGGCAGGTGAGAATGCACACAAGGGGCAAAGCTGCAGCCGAAAGGTGCCATTTCTCCATACATTCTGTATTACAGACAGGAAGAAGACAAGTCAGGAGAAGCACTAAGAAAAGAGGGAATTGGCAGGAACAGTGGAAGGAAGAAAGATATTTTCTACATAGTTTAACTGATAGCACAGGCACACTTGAGTGAATTTAGATATATTAAAGCACTGTGTTTTCTTCTGGGTTCTCTGGAGAAACAGACTGTATTTTAATGAGTCAGCTCCTCTATAATCATGCGGGTTTTATGCTGTGTAACTCAAACAAGCTTGTACAAATCTCAATATGAAAAATTATGCTCCAAATGCTGTAATAGTTACCCTTTTATTTTTCTTCTACTGGAGCACTGCAATAGTGACTGCCTTTGCTCTGACTCACAACACACTGTCTGATATCCATGCGACTCACACCACATAAGATTTAAGGAAAATGCCAAGCAAGACTTTCAGTAGAAAAATGACACAGCTACTCTGCAAGGAGCCCAAGGGCAGTTCAAGCACCACTAGCCCAAATCCCACCCTGGGATCAAAGAATCATAGAATAGTTAGGGTTGGGATCGGAACGAATGATAGCTGCATGGAGAGAACTCTTTCTCGCCACATAACTTGGGGAGCAACAAAACCTCTGTGGTGCCTGCGGCGGAGCGGGGGAAGAGCTGTCACAGGATGAGAGGTGACAGGCACACAGATGAGGCCAAGATTGCACAAGCAGATGAGACCGAGATTGCAGACACATAAAATTACGACCAGCAATGAGAGTACATCAACAGGATGGCAGGTGAGGGTAATAACATCTTATCCATTTTGTCACAGGGCCCTCACGCTTTCAGGCCCTTCCAGCCCTGCATGACCACTGGTTGCCACTCAGGATGCCCTGTAAGCTTGCTCTGTTCTCACATCCTGCTCCCTGTGCTCCCACAGACCTCTGTGTGAAATGGCATCCTTGTGCCTGAGAGGACAGAGCAGGTACTTGGGCACCAAACACCACATAAGTTTTTACTGTCTCGTAAAACATGCTGAGGGAGGTCTCACATTTGCTGCTTCTATCCCTCTCCTTGTAATGTCTGCTGTCCCCCACGTCTCCGTAGTTGTTAGCTAGTGGTTCTTGTATCCCTGAGGCTCCTTGTGACTACAGGAGCCCAGGAAAGCACAGCCACAGTCAGGAGGTAATCTGTGATTCTCTTGGAATACTTGCTTGTGGTCTGCAAATTGCTAAAGGCTAAAAACACTGTCTCAAGCAACAATTTATTGCTCCAACTTCTATGTAGAGAGTATCAATGCTACTTACACACTTGAACAGCTTCAGAACCTGCTATGTACAGGCACGCTCTGCACTGAATTACGTATGTCTACATAGACATACCTTATGTTACACAGAAGTAAAATGACTTGCCCAAGGACTCAGGAAACACAAGATGCAGATGTGGAAACTGCACGTCCCCTGACTTAACCAGCAGACCAAAACATCAGCATCCCCTCTCTGGTGTTTTAAATAGGAATAGATGGTCTCGCTTCCTCTAGGCAGCTGCAGTGAACCTCCTCAGTTTGGCAGTGCATTTCTCATTACCTTCCATGATGATATCAGGTTTGATTTGTTCCTCAGGGAAGGATTTTCTCCTTGCACCTCATTACCGCTTTTCTCCTTAATCTGATGTTCCTATTTGAAATGCCAGCCGGCATTTTAAAAGTGTTCTTGACAATGGTTAATTATAGAAGAGTCCATGGAACTGCACAGATATGGGTCATGTAAAGACTGCTGGGGACTTGTCCTGCCCTCAGAAGGAGCAGCCAGCATGGCCCCTCTCCTCACAGGTTTGAAGGTGCTTTACCAGCCCACTGCCACCCGCATGTGGGGTCACCCATTTTCCCTCAAACAGCTAGACAGTCCTAATGGAAAATGAACCTGAAATACTTGGTCATGCCAGCTTCTCATCCCTCACTGCCACTTGCCTGTGACTGCCTGTGACCCATCAAAGTGGGAGCTAGGACTCTCTTGATCCTTGCCTCCCAAGCACTTATAAGAGGATGAGACAGAGGCCGAGCTGCAGCAACTCCTGTGTCCCTCTAAAGAACAGCAATGTGCTCATAAAAATTGTGCTTCCAAGCACAGACACCTCCTGAGCTCAAGCCTACAAGAGGTCGACAGCAATCAGCTCTGTATGCCACTGCTGCTGCTTCTCACAGCAGCAGCAGTTTGAGCTTCTTCCTGAAGCACAGAAGTTTACTCCATCACAAGGCTGACCTGATGCTCCCAGCCTGGTACCTTGGGCAAGAATGAGGTTTTCGGCGGTTGGGTTTCTTCCACGCACAGCTTGCTCTGCGGGGGTAGTCAGGGACTCCCCTGCTTTGCTTGGATGTTAATATTACATAAGGTGCAGCACCAGAAGAACCAGGGCAAGAACAACTTTCTGTTTAAAGGAAAGGAGTGTGCATGGTGCTATGCACAACATAAACAATGACAGATAGGTCTATGCGCAGCTGCTGCAAAGCTGATGAGTATTTGAAAGCTGTTCATTTACAAGGAATCAAAGCTTGCTTTGATCTTTTTCTGATCCTGGCAAGGACCACAGTGGAGAAAAAAACAAAGTCCTTTGCAGGAAAACCTTTTCAGAATGAAAAGGGTGCAGTAACCATCATCTGCATCTGCATTTGCTGCATCCCAGTACAGAGGAAAAAAATAACTCAATCACTTGATCCTAACATTTCAACTATCAGTCTTGGCAACATGCAGGGTATGAGCCAATGAGTTGGAATAACTCAGAAAGTTCTAATTAAGACAGAGTTGTTACTGTAACTTTAATTACTGTCAGCACCAACATAGTTAGGCCTCTTGGGTAGGTGTTAACTCCTCAATATGTACTCTGTAGGGCACAGATCATCATCTTGTTCTGTATTTACACAGCACCTAACAACTGTGGTCTGGGTTAATCACCAGACCTCAGGGAAAACAACTCCACAAAAGTAAATATTTCAATTATGCTGCAGCAAAACAAATCTTTGCCCTTTATGACTAGTGCAAAGCCTTCTCCCTGGAATGCCCTGGGTGCCCTCATGCCACTCCTGAGGTTGCGTGGTATTTCCTTTCAGATAAAAATGTTCTGCCCTTTGGAAAAAACCTGTCCTTGGTTTCAAGCATATCTCTGCTATTACACACTGGCCTTGGTATAAGGTCAAAAAGGGAAATGCCGTATCTGTTCATTGCAGGTCTAATCCAGACCCTGTTGAGGTGTGTGGTTCCTGGAGGGGCTGGGATTGCTTCCAGAGGAAACCAGCTCCTTATCCTGACTAAGCCCTGGAGAAGCCAGATACCCCAATCAAATAAGCAAGCAGACAAAAACATTACCCTTTGCTTCAACTGGTAAGCATTTGAAAAAAAGTCATTCATCCAAAACCAATGATGGGACTTCCAGTAACACAGGGGATGGCAGACATAAACAGTTACATTGCTTAACTTTACCCCAGCCAGTCTGCTAAAATGTAAATGCAATCCCTTAAACAGAAAGGAAACTCTTTTAAGCAAATCGCTAAACAGAAAGGAATCTGGTAATTCCCATTTGCTCACATGATATGGCCTTTGAAAATCAGCATCAGAAGCTCAGCATGAATTCTCATCTCCTAGGAAACCTACGATACAACACAAATGATCAGATCCTTAGTTACCTTAAATCAGCATTGCCCCATTGACTCCCCTCTGCACGAACCTACATGAAAAATATCCCGAGTTACTGACGCAAGTTTGAGGAAAAGAAATTCTTTTATCTCGTAGATATTTGTTGGTGGCTGTTCATCAACAGCTCTCCTCTGGTGCCCACTCTGTAGTCTTCTTATGATCCCAAACAGTTGCCTAGCAGTACTAAAAGCTGTGTTTCAGATTAGTTTGAAAACCCAGCTCATTTTAAACTGCAGCCAATAGCTTTTCCTCCAGCTGTTTCCTTATGTCCGACAGCCCTGTATGAACACCTTTACCTGTGCAGTACCATATCACTTCAGCAGGACTCACTGCTTTCTAACTTCTCCTAGACAGCTGCTGCTTTAGAGGGAGAGCCTGAGTGATGCTCACTTTTTACCCTGCACACACTAGCCAGGCACAGGAATGAAAAACCAAAGTATCACATCCAAATCTCACAGACTTCATCCACGCTCTCCTGCTACGGGGCACACAGCGACACCCTCACTAATGCTCACCTCATCCAGGGAGGAATGCTTTTAACACCTGGGGCAATCACTTGGTTTATTTTCATTCTTATTTGTGTATGGGAATTGCAGCCACCAGGAAGGTTTTGTGTCCTTCTGTCTTCTAAAAAGCTCCTTACCCACATCCATGACCACCCATAACCCATCCATCTACCTTTTGCATACATACAGATGCCAAGCAGACAATCTCCTCTGCAGTCCCTGTGCTCAGGTAACTGGTTCACAAGCATGACTGAGACAGCTTCTGTTATTACTTCAGTAAAATATTTTGCAGAAAATAGAACCATCAGCAGAATCTACAAACAAACACTGAGCAACTCAGCGTTTATCTATCTGCTCATCCATGTCAGTGCTTTGTGTCAGCATGAAACATTGGTCTCCACAGTTCACACTTGCCCTTCTGAACTACAGCATAATAAAATATTTATACTTCCCCTGAGAAACTGCATGATAGCCATCAGTCATACAGGTTTAAAACAACCAAGTGGCAGCCACTGTCCTGCTATTAAACTGCAAAACACACTAATAAAGCTGCTTGGTCATCTCCTGTGCTACTAAGCTGTGATCAAGCAAACACCCTCCTATTTTGAATTCATTTAAAACAAAATCTTATATGTGTAGTGCCAGTGCATTTGAAAGGGTAAGTGCACTGCACAGCATCAGCTGCAGCACTTCAGCCCTGCATAAACGACCTATGCTGATCCACAAACAAATATCCTTTCATGTGTCATCAGGGAAGCTACCGCACAAGGCTGAGACTGGTGTTTAACTCTAGCTGGTTTCACAATGTGGGATGTGTGCGAGGAGGTTATAACCATTGCACTCATCTCCCCTGAGGTTTAAGTTAGCTGAGGTCTAGTGTCTAATTTTTAGAATTTGCCAAATGTCTCCCCAAAAGAAAATCTGAACACATACTTTTCTATTTCACTATTATTCATCAAGCCCCATAAATAAACCATAACCACTCAACGCCACCTACAAAAATGTCTGGTTTTGCAAATTCAGCAGCAATTCAAAAGGAAAGAATTACTTACAAATGTTTTAGTTATTACTCTGAGAAAAATGACTTATCTGCTCCTGATATTCAGATGTGTGAGCAGAGTTAGAACAGTCCGATTCAGAAAACATGGGCAATGGAAAATGTCTGGTTCAAAGGCTTGCACCTGGATTCTCCTGTGATTTTAAACCACCAAAATACTCTGAAACAAGATGTACCAAGGAGCAGTTCCAAAGAGAGGACAAACGGCATTAGAGCCGCTTCACAGCACATCAACACATCTTGTTAAATCAGCAGATGCTGACTGCAAATCTGCTCCTTTAGAGAGACTCTCAAGGCATTGGTGCTTGAAATCTTTATGTTGGGATTGTCCTAACACTGTTGCAGCCTAAAATACAGGGACCTTTTTGTATCTTTTCTGTGGTTTTACATTGCATTCTTTAAGGTCTCACCAGCTACGCTTCCCATAGTGTTTATCTGAGCACTTACTTAAATACTTCCACTCAATACATGGGCATGTGCACTACTTCATTTCTTCATTTCTTCTTGGTCCTCTTTTGCATGCTGCTGTCTGGATATTTTTAAACCAAAATATGACAGAAGTGAATCATTTGGGGATTTTTTCAGTAAATGCATCACTATCAGCATTTCCAATGCCCTTTGACTCACTCAGCAGATAGCCTATCATAAGATACACAGAACTGCTTGTGAAATACAAATGGTTAAGGCATCAACTTCTTTGTCAGTGCATAAACCTGACTCCTGCAGCGAGCTACACGGCTTGATGGGAACATCAGGCATGTCTACAGGGAGGGTTTATTGAACAAGCACAGTGAGCTGGTTTGGAGGTGAGGGCACCTTCACTGTTAGTGTTAAACGTGTTAACACCACAACAGCCGAGAAATCCTGCTTCTTCCATCACTAGACTTTATCTTTTTAAACTTGCACATCTGATAAAAAACAACTCTCCCTGGAATTCTCCACCTCCTTCGCTCCAACCGCTGATTTTTTGAAGACATTAGGCTGAAGCACTTGTTCTCCTGTGTGTGTGAGTATAATGCCTGGATGAGATTTTAATTACAGGATTAAATTACACCAATGCTCCATAGCCAATGTATGGAATACTGACACCTGCCGGCAAAGGGCTTCATGTCACTCCTGGACAGGAATTTGCCCCCCATCTACAGCCCAAAACCTGATTGCCATCTCAAATGCACAGCAGCCAAAACAGGCAGAAACTGAGTCCAGTTATGATGCCAGATATAAAGGCCAAGAGCTATCCTTACATCGTGAAACAGCAGCATGAGTCTCCTACTCCCTGAAAGCCAGCGGCTTTCAGCCAGGTCCAAGGAATTTCCCACTGTACAGAGGAAATGACAGTGTATTTTGAATCTCAGCAAAGACAGCAGGGATTAACTGTGCCAGGAAGAGAAATCTTTTGTAGCTCGAAAAGTGCTGACCTGATTTAATACCCCACTAAGCTGGCAGAAAACCAATCCCAAGAAAAAGAAAGAAAATAAAGTAGTGATTTTGTGCCAGATTCATGAGCTGAATATGCTCAGCAGTGACTGCTGGAGATGGCTCCAGGTTTGGGAGGATAAGGAAAGCAGGGAGCTGCATGCAAGCATCAGGACTGTCCCTTCTGGCACCAGCAGGGCTTGTCGAACTGCACCTTCAATCCACATTACCCTACACAGGTGGGCAGCAGGAAAAAGCTTCCTCTCTTGTTCTTGGGACTGTCCAGGTTATGTGCACAAAGCCACTGGGATGACCTTGGTGCTGGCTCTTCCTTTCCAAAAGTGAAAATAAAGGGAGACAAAAGTGTCTGCTTGGATTAATTACCGCAGCCAGAGATGCTTGCATGTTTGCATTTCCCCTGTATGCGCTTGTTGTACAGACTCATGCCATGCTCCAGAAATTAACCCAACCTCTCACTTGCTTTTGAGAGACTCCTGTCTCTAGGAAACCATATGAAAAAAATGACAATGCTACTCTTCATACTCACTGTAGCAAAATTAGCCCTCTTTGAAACAAAACACGGGAGAGTCACTTGCAGCAGATTTATAGTCCTTGCCTATGTTGCTTTCACTTCTCTTTAAACTTAAATTGATTACAGCAGAAGTAATCTTTTTAGTTGTTTTGCTAGGTGCAAGGGGAATGTTTTCTGCAAGAAGGCAAACATAGATGTGACACTTAAGATGATTACAAGAAAAAGGACTCTTTAAAAGCCTTAATGAACTTTATGAAAGCAAAGAGCTGTAGTGCTCCTGAGTTCTCAGCCCTCCAGGTTCACTGCAGGATAACGTGGCACAGGCAGTATTCAAATTAAAACACACTGTGTTCACAGTTTAGTCTGCACCAAGGTAGTTCAGGACATAAGACACCAAAGGGCATTACAAAGTGATGCCACATAAAAACACTGACTTCTGCATTTCAGAGCATTTTTTAAAAGCCTTTCAAAAAAAGAGACTGTGCCATCATGCCATAGCTGTCACTGAGCAGCAGCACTGGGAGAAGCTCAGCCGAAAGCCTCTGCATTCACCTAGCAACTTGGGTGCCGATTGCTATGAAGCTGTTTCAGAGAGCTGTGGAAGCTGGTGCAGACATCAAGGAGAAGGGCAGACATCAGCTGCAGTGAAGAACAACCCCAGTGCTGGTGATTCTTTCAACTGAATGCTGGGACACAGAGAAGCCCTGAGGGACACTTGTTATCACAGCTGGGTCCAACACCTGAAATATTTAATTTCCAAGCAAACATTTTCCAACTCTACCTGTTACGGAACATGCCAGGCAGAATAATGTGAAATTATTTTATGCATCTTTAACACTGGAACAGGCATTTTTGTAATGATGCATCTTATGGGATGCCTGTGTGGAAACCAGTAGAAAAGAGCTGCCTGGTGGGCTGATTTGAAAAGCAGTGTTATGGCATATCAGAAAGAATTAACATCTACAGTGCCACTACATGTATTTCACAGTGTCTCTTTACCTGGCATAACATTTTCTCTCAGGCATCTTTTCTCCAAAGCAGCATCAGAGAGATTGCAAAAGAAAAGAAAGAGCAATGGCTGGGGCTCTTACAGACCTAGAAAAGCTTCTGTAAGAGAAGTTTGAGAGAAAAAAATACAATGGATATAATACAGCTTTAACTGAACAATGAATAATGGAAAGAAATCAAACATCCTTATTTATTGTTCATCATAGAAGAATGAGGTATCACTTGAACTGAAAGCAGCAGATTTATAATGAATACAAGGAACACAGTATTTCACACACTGCAGGAACATAATCTAATATTAACATAATTAGGAACATAATATTTCACATTACAACTAACTAACCAGTGCAACTCACAGCTGTCAGAAGGCAGCGGAGCCAAGGGCTCAGTACAAGTAAAATGAGATGCTTAGAGCAACACTCGGAATGCCCACAGGTAAAGAGAAACCAGAACCTGTCTGTAAGGGCCAGCAATTGCAGCTGCAGAGGTGGGAAGGAATTTCAGGTATTGCTATAAGTTGTGAGGTCTCCTGACTTGTAAAACACATGACACTGGATTGCATGTCCAGTGCTTTGATCCTGCACTGTGTGAGGGGAGCATACTCTTCACAAAAAGACTCATCACCAGATGTTAATGCTGCCCTTGCACTGAATTTGTTCTCCTTTGCATATCAAAATACTATGGCTCATTGTCTCCAAGCAGAAGTTCATTCCAAACTTGAAATCATTTCATTAAAAAATAAATTACATTAGGAGCTAGGCCTCGATTTTCAATTTTGTTTCTTGCCATGCTCTCAGGTTTTCTTTTTTATGAACAGTGTAAAAAGATTTTAAATTATAATCTATCCCTTGACATATTTAGTATTGTAAGTTTTAATCAAGTCTCCCAGAGGGAAAGAAAACCTAATAGTGCCCTCAATCACTCTGCAATCTTGTTTGGGGTACTTTTGTTTTTTTCTTAAGAGTAATATTTAACATCTCTGCTTTTCTCACACCCATGTTTCACTGCATCCAGATACATTCCAATCTGCACAGGCCTCATTTAAATATTCTGTTACCCCTCAGCATTATTTACTACATCTTTTTTCAGAATGATTAGCATCATTTCGTATGGTCTCACTGTGCCTCCATGGGCAGCTGCACAACATCTAATGAAGCTGAAGTAGCATATTAGAGCTTCTCTCTGCCTCAAGACCTACATTTTCTCTTCATACTGTTTTTTATTTCCAAACTCTAATGTGTCTCATTTTTCAAATCCTCCCATTTCTGGTGCATCTTTTTTTGGGCAGGTGGAGCAGGGGCAAGCCATTATCTTTCTTTACATCCCACTTTATTTCACAGCTGTAAATTAAACCTATCTCTCTTAAGACTGCACTGCCACCACTTCAGTCACACTCCTAAAGAACTGTGCTAAAATTTGGAATAATGAAGACTGCTGGCATCACAAGGCCATCACTCCTAGCAGCAAATGCACCCTCTTTGAATGTATGAATAAATACCAGGAGTTTAAAGATGGATGAAAAAGAGCTTCTGTGGACTAAAATGTTTCTGCAGGGCAAATCCGAATGGCAAAGTTTAAAACAGGGCTAACGGTCACTAACACTACTTGAAGTTGCTTCAAACTGTAGCCTAGATAGCCACCATTTTCCTTACAAGAGGATCACACTTTCCAGCAGAAATAGCCTTTACAAACCAAATACAATCTATGCAAGTAAGCTGTCCCTGCCTACTTCTGCTGTATGTTGTAATTTATGCTACAGAAAGTCTCAAAGTGTTCTGGAAGTTATAAGGGCAGAAAGATATAACTATCCCCAATCTTAAAGAGTTAATATTCAAAAGGTTACATGAAAATGAAGCTGCAAGAGGTTGCTGCGAGACATACATTAGTATTTCCTCATTTTGTTTGAAATTTGTATCTTATTGCTAATGGGAGATGTACTGTTATTTAAAGCACAGATTATCTAGTTAATATTTCACTGATTATCCTGAAGGTACAACACAAATATTGTGATCAGCCACCAGTTTCCAGTGCTGAAAATGCCAGGAATCTCCAAACTAAATTACCAGTAGAGCTCTTGATACCTTCATTTCTGGAAGCAAAAATACATTAAGCTTTAGCAGAGTAGTAGAGATTATTCAACATACCCCATTAAACTATTTAACAGCGAAGGAGCTTTTCTACACCAGTGAAAAAAGAGAAAGAAGCCAGCACAGTGGGGAAGGAAATGAGTAAATTGGGATAGGGAATCTTGTATGCTTAGAAGCGAGCAAGTCAGAGAAGACAAAAGCGCATGATCTCCTCCCTTTTGGCAGGGGCAAGTTATTTCACTTGGCCATAAAATGACAGGCTAGGACTGAGAGCAGGAGGAAATGGGGAACAAGGTCAGAAAGGCCAGAGAAGGATACTTGGAAGTGGGAGATTCAGACAGGATGGGCAAAGAGCAGAAGGATGGAGAGGGACATGTGAGGGCCGAGAAATTAAGCTGGGAAATGGGGTCTAGCCCAAGGATAAGGCAAGTCTGAGAAATGATCATTTCAGAGGGAACAGAGAAGAAACCATAACGTCTGGAAAAACAAGCAAAAAAGTCTGTGTTCAGTGGGGGCAGATCCTTTGCACAATTCAGGCTGGAACCAGGGTCCCGAGCCTCGGCTGCTTCTCCATCAGCAAATACTGGCTCATATCTTTAAGTCATTGAACACTGTAGTGATAAAGAGCCCACACAGAAATGAAGGACTCTGTCTCCATAGCAAGGATTGAATAATGCATGGTAGTAAAGGCCTGCAGCTCTAACTTGAACAGAGGGAAAGCAAATCACTGAGCACATACTTGTTAGCAGCATTCATTAACAGCAAGCAATATTCATCTCCTGCACCTCTGAAAGAGCCTTTATCGCTGCATCTGGATTCATCTTTGAATGAACCCAGACCTGACGGGCAAGGACTATGTAATAATGTACTTAAAGGCCAGGGCAGAATTTACACAGATAAAGAGGCTGATTTAAGTCTGTACACATAATGCCATTTGTTGCATTTCTTACGAGAGTGGCTCACAATCCATTACAGTAACCAGATCCAGTGCCAAATTTTCTAATAGCTCTTTATTTTTCAGCCAAGGAAAGATATCAAGGCCAAGCTCCCTCTCCCCATTACCTAGGTGAATGTTTTAAAAGTTGTCTACAATTCACTGTACACCTTCAGCTACTAGTCAGTAGTTCAGTTATGAACATTTATGTGTAATATTTGCTCAGGTCCAAGACTACCGGCTGAAATTCTTTAGTTCAAAGTTGGCCACCTGCCTTCCCTTCAAAAAAGACACCTCAAAGAATTTTACCATATAGAGGTAACTCAATCCAGTCTTTTTTTTTGAGTCCCAGCTTTTTGCCCATAGTTCTCAGAGCAGGTTTAAGTAATAATAAATATCATTACAAGTTAGGAAACCTATGTCCAGCCCGCTGAATCACACCGCCTCCCTACACCACATTGAAATTGGAACTGCTCAGGAAATGTCCTTTTAAATTTCTTTAGGAGTCATGATAAAAAGCAAACAGGGAGCATGGTTTTATCATATTTACTTCTTCCAAAATTATGCAAGGTATTTACACTCCCGTAAACAACTGCTGCAACCCACCTGAACTTTCATCGAAATTATTACCTTGAGCAAAACCTGATACCAGTGCACATTTACACTTCTGATGGGCAAGGATACAGATGGGAATTGGCACCTACTAAGAAAATGTACCACCGGCTTGCTCCAGAAATTGTCTAAATCTTTCACTAGGTGTAGCTGGAAATGAACCAAGCCATGCACCTACATACACCCCTACTCCAAACAAGGTATCTGAACTTTTTCCACCTTTGTTCTGTTACTGTGTCCAGTTAGCCTAAGGAAAGCAACTTTTCACATAAGGATTACTGTCAGCGGTGTGCAGTAGAGAAGGTAAGGGACTTTCTACTACTGAACTGCGGAGATCTCTGTTTACGCCGACAAGTTGTTACATGGCATACTGCCAAGATGAAAATGGGTAAAGCCTGACCCAACAGAAAATGGGCTGTCTTCAAAAGGAGGGTCTATTCAAAAGGAGGGGTTCACATCTATTAGACACTGCTTGAGCACTACCAAACAGCAGTAAACTCAACGCAAAAATTAGACCTGCTCTAATATTTGAGCTATTCTTCACAATAACTACGCCTGAAGCTTTAAGGACAGTGTGAATTTAAGCTTTCTGTCACGCAAAATGAATACACTCAGAAATGACACGACTTATTTATGTACCTGCAGGGTATTTCTCGGAAATTACATAGCAACTTATGTCAGCCACGGGAACATTACTAATGTAACACCATGTTATCTCCTTGTAACAATGTAAATGCCTCAGATCACCACAGTATTTGATAACATCACAGAGATAGATGTTTCGTCCATGCATAATGCCAAGAATGGAGGATGGATGTAGTAGCAAGGCAATTTGCATTCCTGCAAATGTACCCAAGTTCAAAAAATATAGTAACTGACATAAAAAATACAGCAAACGGAATTTAAAGACACATTGAGATGCAGTGCGTGTTTCTGTGGGAAAAAAGTCTGATTACGCAACAGTGAAACAAACCTAAACTTACTCTCTAGTCTACAAAAACTGTCCAATGATATAAAGAACCAAGGTCTGACTTCCAAACCAAACCAAATTATTCCTGAGTTACTGAGCACAGACTGAAATTGAGCTTCAGGCAGAATAAGTTTGATGTGGACATACACTAGTTGTTACAACCGCTCTCTTGGCATCTCTTTGGAGACTGCAGGAGCTCTTTTGGCATTGCTTTCTGCCCATAACCATACCCTGGTGCAGACAATGGAACAGCAACTCCAGGACTAGCTTGCTCCTGCCTTCCCCCATCATTTCCACTCCCTGGCACCTGGGCCGTCCTCAACACATACATCTCAGTACACTCTATACCAGGTAGTCATTCCCTCCATCATACCTAAAACTGTTGTGTGTTTATTCTGTGATCTCTGCAACAGACTTGTTTAATTCAATGAACAGCAGCTCATCAGTAGTAGAAAAACTTGTCTCAAGTGCCTGAACCCTGCACACTTTAAGGCTTACCTTCAAAAGCCCCTAAATCCCACCAATACACACAATTTTTGACAAAAATTAGGAAAACAAGCTACAGTGCTAAATATTAAATGTAAAGAAGATGATTGTATGAAGCACTGAAATACCTTGCTAGCTAACATCAACACAGAAAGGATTCTAATGTAGGAGAGGTATAGATTGAAAATAAAAGAGAAACAAAGACAGTTACATGTTCTGGGAATAAGTACATTGGCATTCTGAAGCAAATACAAATCCAAGTTCAACCAGCCAGAGTTGTATAAATGCTATGCTCCTCTTCGAAGCATTAAAAGCTGGTATGTTTGTGAGGTGTGGAAGCTGTCTGCATGGTTAATTTCCACCCAGAGAACATTTTCCCAGACTGTTTCAAGCTCGAATTTGACATGAGTTTTCCATTAATGACATTAAACATTTCTTCAGAAGTTTCTGGAAGATATTAATGTCTTCACAAAAAGAATGCAAATACTGAATGCAGACACAGAAAAAACAAGTTTGTTCACGAGTTTGTAGAAGTTGCGGAATTTTAGGCTAAGAAAGAGAGAGGTTATTTTAGGACTAAAAGATACATGCCGCTAGATCTAAACCAACCTTACTTTTCAACCCTATGAAAAATCCAGTGCCTGAGAAAGCATTATAAAATCAAAATGTGAGAGAATAATGATGGGAAAGATTTGCAATATTCATCTAGGCCTACAAGAAAGTCCTTTTATTTTCAGACAAAAGTCTCAGCCTGGAGAGGTGTTCGGCATGGGCAGGCTCCATAACAGCACTGTGATTCATCCATGCAACACAATTTGGAGGATCAAAGATTTCGGAGAATTCTCATGTCAGCCTACAGGCATCACCTGAAAAGTTCCCCACCTTTCAGGCAGCGCAAACTAAAGTTCTCAGAGTGCATCCTAAAACTCCAAATCCCTGTGACTTTCAATGGCAGCCTAAGCCATGCCTAGCAAGACCGCATCCTTAATGAGCCTCTGCGTTATGCTTGCTGAGACTGTGCCAAGGATACCCATGAGTTGGACCAAAAAGCTGGATTTATCTGGAAGGCTGAGGGTTTTTTTCAGTTGGATCTGCTGTGCAGTCTTGTCCCTGTCCTGTTGACATATCACAGGGGTGGCACAGGGTAGAGAAAAACAGGCAAGAGAAACAAGCATCTGCTTACATTGACTTAGGCACCTCTACAACATATAAAACCAAAGTGCACATCTTATTTCACCTGATCAGATTATTTTCTACTGGCCTCCAGGTGACTCCTGCTCAACAACCCCACAATAAGGAAGAAACACTCACCACCAGCAAGAGCTTCCTCTCTTGCACTGTCATCATCACTAGGCTGGAGAATGTTCCAGGATGTCAAAGTAAGTGATGAAATGTCTTCAGCTGATGATAACTTCAGCATGTCCATGTGATTGCTGTGAGGCTTGTATCGTGGGATGAAACACTCTTTGCCTTGTTTAAAAATGTCCTTAATGATTTCTTCTGTCTGGATTTCATCTGGCATGCTTAGGAAGATTGCAATTCTTTTGGATTCTTGGTACTTGGGATGGCCAATCACCTACATGGGAAATTGGGGCAACCTGTTTATGAAAAGTTTACAAAAATAACTCTTACTTTATTTTAATCAAACACACAATGGGAGCAAAATATACACTGAAAAAGGTAGAGATGCAAACTACCATGCATCATAAAAAGAAGAAATGGACTTTGTTTCTTACTCCAACACTTTTACCATCAGCAAAATGAAAATAAGTTAAGTATTTGCACCTAGTGAACAGAACATTGTAACACAGGTTTGGGCCAGCAAAAAGCAATTTAGGAGGCAATCTCCTGATCCTTTTAATGTTTGTGCCATACAGTGCAAACATCCTCAAATGCCCAGCATCACTGGAGAAAGATACAGCAGGTCAGAGCTGCCAGCTTATGTAAGACACGAGGTTTTTGCATTCCTTTTCTTCCACCCTTTTTACACGCTGCATCTCATCCAGGCCCAGGTAGAATGAAAAGTGCATCAATGATAATAACTCAAAAGAAAATTAGCATCAGAGCAGATGACTGCAGAGCACAAAATCTTCCAAGGCCAGGTCCCTCTTTCTTTCTTTTAAGCTGAAACACCTTCCCTACAGCAACTTTATATGACTTCAAACATCACCAGCTTCTAATGGGGGATCTTATTACTTCACATTTTTCAGAGCTTGAAGGAAAAATGGCCTTGCCATTTTTTGATTCTCATGAGGTTCTCTGTGCTGGGCTTATAAAAGAGTGAATATGGGAAGGAAAACAAAACCCACTTATATGGTGAAAAAGCGCTAGTGCATCTATACCTCATTATGTGTCTGTCCCATTCCAGTTTGAATTCCACATTAAAATTCGAGAGGAGGTTTCTAAACGTTTGTCTTCTCATTCTCTAGTACCATACATAGTTTGTTACTTACATCTGGTCAAAACAAATACAAATGTGTCCTTTTTCATTTAAATGTGATTTATTTTTACTCTACACACTTGCAAAAATCTGTCCAAAATATCAGACAATGGAGAAACTGTGCTTATCTGTGGAAGAGAGAGCACCAAATCCTCTGCTCTGTGTTTGTGTAACTGCAGGGCAACTTGCTCTTCTGAGCTTCAGTCTTTGCCCTGGCCCTGGCCTGAGGGATAAATATTTGCCCTTATCCGAGTTGAGATATGCTTATCACTCCTTTTTTCCCTTTCTTTCCAGCACAGCAGTGAAAAGCCTAGGCAAAACATTCAGAAGATGGATATATTTCTGTAAGGCAAAAAAAAACCCCAAACCCTACTGCAGACCAAATTATGGTAATGTGTTGCTGCTTGGCCATAGAAACGCCTTCGCAATTCAAACCTGTATTTTACTTCCTTTTGTAATTTGCCCAATGTTACAAATGGATTTTTCCACATAAGTGATTAAGCTTTTAAACAACAGAATTTCCATGGTAGCTTTTGTTTGAAAGAAGGACTATTTAGTCAAATTGCAGACTCCAGACAGTGCCTGTGATTGATGTTGTTGAGGGCCTCCAGAGCTGAATCTTCTCATGATTTTGGAGAAGACAGAAATTGAGACATGAAACTCCCCTCTTTCAAAGCGGCGCTGTGTGCTGTGGGCCCCACACAGGGCTAATCTGCTCTGACATGTCCAGTAACATCGACTGTGCCATATAGAAGAAAAATGAGGTTGAAGATGTCAAACCACACAGGAAGACACGATTTCGGATGTTTTCAGAACTGAATATGAAGCCGCTATGACTCGGAGCATTTTCTGAGAAGGCTGAAAGATTTTCCACTCTGAGCAAATATTATCTGCCCTTTGCTCACCACCTGATGGCTATTTTTGCAGAATAAGAGCATGCAAACAGCATGACTTTAATCACAAACATTAGAAAAGAATAATCATCCAGAAGCTAATTAAACACCAGTGGCTGGGTCAGCCCATGAAACTGTTTCACTTTGAATTTAAAGATCACTTTGAGATGAGACTTTATGACTAAAAATATTGTTCAGGTGTTATAAAATAACCTACTCACTTTTATTAGCTGCAAGCAGTGATATATGTTATAAAGCTACATTTTCAGCCTTATAGCATTCCAAATACTATTTTAGCACTTTCAATAAATTCTTCATGTCTGCTGTACTACCCCCCTGTAGAAGCTGACTCTGCCATTTGCACACAACCACTAAGTCTCAGCAAGCTCAGGACTTTCAATTTGTGTCAGATTATTCAAATGGCAAGATAACACCAATTTGTATGTCGTATTTTCTGGTGCCTTCTTTTAAGCAAAACAAAAGCTGTATCTATTAGTGTGCTCTCACAAGTAGAAACGTGTTCTGTTGCTGAGTTTAGACGAAGGTAAGGGCTCCTAAAACCTGGCACTACATGGGCTAGGTGCTTATGAAGTTGGCAGAGGACTCTGCAGTTTTGAAGAGGATGCATGCCAATATTTTCTCAAAAAATTGAGAGATTTTAGTCTAGGATGTTTAATTACCAAAATGCAGAAACATTATATATATGCATTTAAAAAGAAAGCATTCCCAATAAAAAAGAGTTACATGAACCCCTGTTAAGCCTCCTATGACCTGAAGTTTCTGTGCAGCCACATCCCACTCATAAAGTGGCTACACATTAGTATTAAGTGAAGTCTATACAATGATTTGCGATCCTCTGGCAGGAAAATAACAATACAAATGTAGATCATCTAGAAATACCCGCTGGTGCTGCAAAATGTAAAAATGAAGACTGTGCTCTAGGACATGCAGTGACTGCAGCACAAAATTTTATTGTGTTTATTAAAATGATAAAATACATCTATATAAAAACTTTGTGATCCAAAAGCAAACAGGGCTTTTCAAAAGAACATGGCAACACCACACTGTGCTAGGATTCCAATTAAGTAAACCCTGCTTGGTATCTTTTAACGTCTAAGAATTACATTAGAAATAAAACTGCATGGAAGAAATACCACAGAAAGATACACAACGGGAACGACACCCAAGTAAACAAGATATAGTTGTTTTAAATGGAGATAGTTACTAAGTATTCATTTGTATTGCTAGGAGCTGGCCACAAAGCTACGCACCCACCAGGAACCCGTAAGAACCCCGCTGCTGGGGGGGTTATGGCAGAACTCGCTTCCTGCTTTACAAACACCCCATGCTTCCACCCGGTGATGGCTGCCACCAAAGCCACCAGCCCCGGTCCCCGGCGCTCCTTAGGGGCGATGAAAGGCGCATGCCGGGTCCGAGGCGGCGCTCTCCGCCCCGCACAGGCCCGGGAAGGCCGGGCAGCGCTCGAGGAGCTCGGCGGCAGCCCTGAGTCATCGCCTCGGTCCCTAGAGCCGCTGGAAAGTCCCCGTCGGGATTCCCCGCGCTGGGCCGCGGCCAGGCCCGGCTCCTCGGCGCTTCCCCCTCCGCCCCCGGGGCCGCTCTTCCTGGAAGCCGGGCGCGCTCGCACCCACCTCGCGAGCGAGCAGGCGGGACTGGCGCTGCTTCTCCGCCGCGCTCAGCGCCCGCAGCCGCTGCCGCAGCTCTCCGCGCAGCGCCCGCTTAGCGGCCCGCAGCGCCGCCGCCATCGCGCTGCTCTCCACCGGCCGCTCCATGCGCCGAGTGAGCCCGGCCTCAGCGCCGGCCTCAGCGCCGGCCTCGCCCTCCCGGGGGCGGCCCGCTGCCTGGGTCGGGTGTCAGCCGGTGCGGGGCCGCTGCTGTGAGGCCTGGGTGGCCGCCATGGCCCGTCGCCTTTGAGGGTGTTGGGAGGCCGCCTTGGCCCTGCCAACCGCTTGGCGAGGCCTTTCGTCATTGTTTTGTCTGGTGAAGGTTGCGAAGACTCTTCCTTCCCCCTTAGGAATTCTGCTGTAAAAAGGGAAATACGTGTTGGTGGGGTATTTTACCACCATCTACCAAGCGGTTTCATTTCCCTATAGTACTGGTCTGGCCATGAGGGAGGTGGTGTGAATGAAGTGCTGTGCCTGTGGAGCTGTGTCCAGAGGGAGACACTGGAGCCCGATTTTTGGGATGTTTAATGATCCATTTCAAGTTCAGAAAGGGATCTTTCTAGGGCAGCAGTTGCTTTCATAAAACTATTCATGGCATTTGATGACATCTGAATTTAGCTCCTGTGCGCATTAATGAAGACATCAACTGTTCCACTCTGTGGCTCTCTGACCTTAGCTTCTGCTCTAGAAACAGCACTGTGTTCTCCAGTGTACTGCCTGACCACTGCAAGGATCACTTAAGCAGTGGTGACCCGGGACCTGGGACATTGCTCAGTGCCACGTATAGATAACTTCATGCAGTTAACAAAGTCGTATCTGTACTATTTTATAAGACTTAGATAATAGCGCTGTTGTTTTCAGACATTCTCTCTTATGTTTAGAGTCTGGGTAGTATTTCTTATTACTGCTTGTCCTGCCTTTAAATGCAGAGCAAATGGAGGTCCTGTCCTGAAGCCCATCAGGCCATTAGTGATCCAGGTTTCTTTGATTTAAACCCAGGCCTTACCATGCAGGCAAGTTCTGAAATAGAATCCTAGAACAGCTAGGGTTGGAAAGGACATTAAGGTCATCCAGTTCCAGCCCCCTGCCATGGGGGGTTGGAACACTAAACCATGCCATCCAGGGCTGTGTCCAGCCTGGCCTTGAACACTGCCAGGGATGGAGCATTTACAACTTCCTTGGGCAACCCATTCCAGTGCCTCACCACCCTTAC
>WYDI02006045.1:0-109204 GCA_009867235.2 Psittacus erithacus | reverse complement strand
AGTGTAAAGCTGCACATACGTCCCGCTTTGTTCCAGTTTAATGAGAGATTGCTTTCTGTTTTCATTGTGTTCAGTTGCATTCATTATTACTATTCACTGTGGAAAAGTCTGGGAATATAACTGGAGTTTTCAGGCAAAGCATTGACACAGATCAGTGCACATGGAAAATAAAAAAATGTATCCCCCCCTCCCCCCCCCGTTCAGTTTCTCTTTTACAAACATGAGAGTTTATATATGTATTGACTGGTAAAATACACTAAAGTGAAACAAACAATTAATATATATTTGAGGTTAAAAAGAATATGGATCTGCTGTAGCTGAAATGGACTTTCTGAGTCACAGAATGCATTAGGTCTACAATGTGATTATTGCTGATCCTGACTAATGACTGTTTTGGGGATTATCTCTTTTGGTGTTAGCCATCTGCTGTGGTTAGAGTAATTAACTAAACATAATTAAGGGTTGACTTAGTTCGAAAGCAAAAGTATGTATGTGTCTAGGAAAAGAATATGATTTTTTCAGTTCAGAATCATTCAGAAACACCAGTATTACAGTTTTCTATTTATGACTTTAAGCAAGCAGCTGAGTGAAAGGTTGAAAATGCAATCCCCCCAAAACCAACCTCCAACCCCATGCAAACTGAAAGAAAAAAAAAAAAAAAAGAGTGGGAAGGGGGTGAGGAGGGAGGGGAGCCTTAAAAGGGTAGTTTATTACTATTCTCCCAGTTCTTATTTGATGCTGTATTACCAGTTCAAGCAGATGGCTTAGGTTGGTTAAAAGCTTGCAAGTATAGCTAAATTTACATTTCTGTATTAAAAAAGGTATTGATTTATCAAGGATATCTTCCCATTCATGACAGCAGTGTGGCTTTCTTATAGGTGGTTTTTAGCTATTCTTATTTACAGATGGTAAAGACTTACTTTAATTCTTCCCCCCCCTTTTTTTTTTTTTTTTTTTTTTTTCTTTTTTGAAATAAATTGGAGAGTTCTGGATAGTTTGTCAGGAAACGTAAGTAAAATACCAAATTTCAATCCTGAGTTTTTAATGCAGTGCATTAAAGCTTAGAAATACGTTCCCTTTCAGAAGTGGTGACTGTAATAATACCATTAGGATGTGTTTATAATTTCTCTTACACCATCTATATCTGCAGTGAATTCACTGTGGACATCCTTACAAAAATGAATACCAAAGTACAACAAAACCGTACATTTTTATACAAGAACTGCCTGTTGGCCTCACCTACATCAAGTCATTCATAATGTCTTAATGAAATGTACTTTGTTATATTAATTTGTGTATTTGTTGATCTCTGTATACTAAAGATAGATTTTTTTGTAGTATGAAATCATGTGTTTGCAAATACTCAGACTGAAATCTGTAGGTATACTTAAATCATAATCCCTTATGAAAGGGATTTCTATTAATTATTATCCATAGGAATAATTACAAAATTGAGTCAACGTAATATAACATCTAAAGTCTACAATATGTGTGGTGTTTTTCAGTGGCCTGCTTCCACTGAGTAGCAATTTAGCTGAATTGTAGTCAAAGATTACTGAAAATCAATGAGGTATTCTTTAGCCGCGGATAGAAAATGTTTAATTGGAGAAAAGTGTACATTTAGAAGTCCTGAATTAAAAATTTTAAATGTTTAATAATATTTTGCCTTGATAAATTCTCTGTAGGAAACAGTTTCTGTAATTTCTACTATTGTTCTGCAGAAAAAATTCATAGCCCTCGTATTTCGTATTCAGTGTAGAAGTAGATACTCTTTTGTACCATATCTGTGTAAGTAGTTGATTTTTCTGTATTTGCAGAAAAAAAATATTCATTCTACATGAAAATTGTGTGTGATAAATGGAGCTGTAAAGAACAAAAGTAATGAAGTCTTTTAGTGCTGTTTTCTGCAGGGTGGTTGTTTATAGTTTGTGTAAAGGGTAGGCAGTTCTATATAAGCCATGGTTCCCTTGTAGCAGAATTGTCACTTTTGATAGAGGAAAGAGTCTGGAGACTTTAGCTGGTACATAGAAATTGCCACATATGAAAACTGTTTGTGATAAGGAATCGATGACTTAATTAGGATAGGCACAATGTATCTTCCAGATATTTTGTTTCTCTATGAGTTTGGCTTTTTTTACTACCTCTGGCTTTCTAACATTCATTTTTTCTGGCTGAGAGGAAGCAAGGATACTGCATCTTTCTGGAGAAGTAGGTAACAGCTCTTACGCTGGCTTTCCAAATGAGTATTTGGGAAGTCGCTGTTTTAACATAACTTGGATCACAAGTGCTGTTTAACACATCAGTTTTCTGAACTGATTAAAGTTTGTGAAAGTGTGTCCCTGTGTAGCTGGCATTCTGTTTTACGGAGTCTGGGAGTGAGATTTTACAGCAGTTGACTTCTGCTTATCATTTGGCCTCCTCACATTTCCAGTGATAGGTCTGAGAAAGGGTGTTGCCTCTGTAACTGAAGGGGAACTCCAGGACAGGTACCAGTTTCTCAGGAGCTTCCCTGTTAGGACTTAACTGTGCCTAGTCTTGTTTCTTTTGTAGATTTCTTCCGCACCTTATACTCTGATACTGACTCAGGTCAGCTGCGATCCTGGCAGTTTGAGTCTTTTGACTTTGCTGCCACTGAGCTTAGACATCATTTGCTTGGCTGGAATTTTAAAGCATTTGAGAAGCTACTTCTGGACAAGTAGCATTACTTTTAGTAACAACTTTATTGTGTGATTTTATTTTTGAAATACAGATGCTTGTTTAGTGAAGTAAGTCTGGTAACTTGTGATGCTTTATTTTATATAAAAAGCTTACCGGAAAAAAAGCTAGCAAATTACAGGAGTTCTTATGTTGATACTATCTCACCGTAATTGCTGGGTCTTTTTCTAAATTAAGAGAGTAGATACGGGCTGTTTGGCATGCATTACAGGTTCTGTAAAGCTGGGAGCAGCAAGTGCAGGACTGCTTTGTAAGGAGGGACAAGGTGTCAGTCAGGGATGATGCAGGCAGTGCTTTTCCTGACCCTGACACAGTCTCTCTGAATGTGAATACTGTGCTGATCACAGGATCCAGAAAAAAACGAAGGAATCTGTCAGGCCTGGGGTCTACCCACTAGTCTGATCAGGAGTAGAGAAGATAGGAGCTGATGCAGGCCTTGGGGCCTAGCCGGGGGCACAGCCCAGGATGTCCTGATTCAGGTGAGGGCTGAAGGTGCCAGCCTGAGCTGAAATGGAGTTCTTGAGCAGTGGGTGTGATGATGCCAGGTGAGGCTGTTTGTGTTCAAATCAAAATATGATGTAGCTCTTGATAGCACTATCTAATTCCCTTGCTGTGCTGGATTCCCCTGATGGCCGAGTGCTGTTCATGTGATACACCTCTCATGTGAACATCTTGTAGGAACTACACCAGAATCGAGTGCAGATCCTGAGACATGGTCAGCACAGGTACTCCTGTAGTCCCCTTGTGAATTTGATTTCCTGCCATAGAAGACATTTATGTTCTCTCTTACAGATATGGAGTCTGGAGAGCGGTTAATGTCATCGTCAGTCTCCTCTACTGCAGCTGCTTCGACTCCAGTCTCTTCTACACCATCTGTAGCTTCAGCTGTATCAAAAGGTGGCCTTTCCACTGGAGCTGCATCACTCAGTTCCACAATCAACACGTGCGGTAAAAATGACTCAATTATGTATTGCAATCTGGTTTTTAGTGTTTGTCAACAGTTGTAATTATTATTACAAGCCAAGTGTAGAGAAGTTGCACAGATGCATTGAAGAAAAATGTTGGGTTTTGGTTTTCCTTATTTTCTAAGCGACATTAATATCGTGAATAAATTTACATAGTACTTGTTTACTAAAGGAATGAAATTAATTTGGAATTGCCTATTTAAAATGTAATCCTCAGAAGCAAGGATCAAATTAAGGATTGCTCTATCGAACTTTGTGCCACTTTCAGATTAAGATGTAATAGTCAACTTCTTGAATATATGTCATGTTCTCAGCAGTCAAACCCAGCCCCTGTTGTGTTTTTATATCTGGAGAACAGCTTCTAATGGAACTTGAGATTGAAAGGGTGAATTTCAAAATGTCATAGTCTTAGATAAGTCTTGACTAGAGTGAAACATCTTGCCTTGAATCAGAAAATTATATGGAAGATTTCTCCATTCAAGAATCTCATTTATGTGAATTAAACTCATATTTCAATTGCTCGGTTGCATATTTCATCAATAGAACAAGAAGTAGTAAATAACTCTTCCCTGCTGTTTCTTTCTTCACTTTGAAGAAGAGATCATAGACATTCTTTTTTTTTTTTTTTTTTCCAGTCTTAAGTGCTACTGGTTCTTATAAGGTGTACAGTAAATAGGAAGTTTTTAGTCTTAAATTCATGGTAATCCACTACTTTCAGATCAAATTTGGTTCTTGCAGTAGAGTGAGCAAGTGTGCATTCTCCAAACTGAAAATGTATTCTCCGCTGATACTGTAGAACCACTGGATTCTGAGTGCCCTACTACAGCTTGCATTTGTTAATTTGCTGCTTCTTTGGAAAGAAAAAGAGAATTCAGAACATCTGCATACCTAGAATTATGTCTCAACTATTTATTTTAATTACTTGCAAATCAGCCAGAAAAGTTCTTAACTTAAACTGATCCAGAGCAAATAATGTGTTTTATTTTTTAATAAAAATAAATTTTTACTTTGCTACAAATTCAACTCCGAAAGACTTCTGTGTCTGCGTTCATTAGCTTCTGCCACTCAAAATGGTTCTCTATGGTGGTTCCCAGAATGCAGTAGGAGTTCATTTACACGTGGCTATAGATGTACAGCCCCAAACTGAGGATTTATGTGACTAGTTTACCTGTCCTTTCTGCCTTTGCTTTGTAGATATTACAGCATGTAATTTTGTGTCTCCTGTAACATTGTGTATAATAGGGTGTGTATTTGGTATGTTGTAATACAATAAAACTAAAGCAGATGAATAATTTAGTAAAGATACTAAACCATCAGTTTCTTCATTACAAAATCCAGGTACTCCTTTTCTTCAGTAGTTTTCAAAATTTTATTCTCAACTTAAAAAGCTTAATTTCTGTCTGATAGCTAATAGGGACTCATAGTAATTACCAGTATTCATGGGTTTTTTCCTTCTTGATTTTTTTAATGGCCATATTCTTTGGCTGTATCTGATCTTTAAGAATGTATATATTTTCTCAAGGACACTTCAGATTCCTAAAAACAAGCTGGAATGTAGTTTACTGTCAGTACATTCTCATCAGTTTTATTTATGAGTATATATCCATTTCTCTGACACAGTACACTATGGTTACTATTGCATCCACTCTGAAAAGGTATACACTGTCCTAGAGAAACTTGACAGAGGTGTTATGCTGTCAACCAGTCGCAGACTTGTTTACCCATGAATGACCTATCACTGGAAGAGCAGCTTCACTGAGTCAAAACTTTCTTGAATTTACAGCATACTGTGTAGTCAAGACAGACCAGTACTGTAGCCTGTTCCTAAACTGAGATGTTATTCACTTCTGTGATGTTAAAAAGGAAAAAAAAAAAACCCAATCCTGATGTCTGTCAATAAAATTATATTCACATTTAAAAATTAATTTTTCTACCATCTAATAAAATAGTTTAAAAATGAACAAGGCATCTTAATCCATGCATCAGATTAGAGAGGTTCTTTTTATTCTAATTCATCTATTTATTTTCCTTTCAGTAATCAATAGTCTATTAAGTAGTCTCTACAATAAACTTGATTTACATACCCTGTCAGGTCCCAGCAATGCATGGTGAGTTAGGACTGGGAGTCTTTATGCTTTCCAGGGAGATTACACTACAAATAAATTATTTTGGCATATTCCCAGGTCAAATACACAAAGCACCTGTGTGAAACCATTATGAAATATATCGCATACTGTTAGTATAATTGGTTAATACAGCACTAGTTCCTGAATAATTAAAGCATTCCAGCCAAGTAAAGAGATACTTTACTTGCTTTCGTCTTATTCACCCATTGCTGAAAATAAGAGGGTGCATTGTAAAAGAAAATTGGCTCTGGAAAAAGATTTCGGTTCATCCTCGTGAGAGTGTTAGCAACTTTGGAAAAACATAAATCGACAGCCTTTTCCCACATGAGTAATTGATACCATAATTTAGTGTTTTGTCTTTATGAGAAGTAATAATACCAAAGTGTGAAACTTTTCAAAGCTGAACAATCATGTCTTACTGTTATATTTTCAGACTTGAAAGGATTTTGATTTTAAAATTTCAAAAAGGAGGAAGTTCATTAACTTTCTATTTAAAAATAAATAAAAAAACCCTAAACCAGATGCTGCTTCTATCAAAGCAAAAATCTTCAGATTTTTTGTAGTCCAAGATTTCCCCTTGAATTGGACCCACAGGGATTTAAAAATTGTGGACATAAATGCACAAAGCCAAAGGATTGTTTTAATTGGAAAAATCTCTGAATTTCCACTAAATTTTCAGATTTTTTTACACATTAAGTATTATTTTGTGTTTCAGGCTTTCCATAAAAATGGCATTCTGGCTTCTGAAAAAATGTTGAGAAAGATCAGATTTAGTGCCTATATTGTAAAACTGTATAAACAAATGTCTTTTGTGGTGTTTTTTGTAGTCCTTGGTTTTATCAGAATTTTCATATGAGGCTTGTAAATATTTATTGACTTGATTTTTAAGGATTCTTAATTGAAATGGATACTTAAAGTGGTGATTTACAGCTTGTGGAATTTTACAGCAGTTGCAAATGTTGAGGGAGAATGTGATGGTAATAGCTTTTTACACTGAGGGACATTTCACCAGTACTATGAAATCGTGCATAGAAGTTCTTTGAAAGACTTACTGTTGCTGGGAGGAATATAGAAGGCAAACTTTGCTAGTGCTGTAATGATTAAAGAACAACACAGAAAGGAGGAAAATACAACATTAATTTCTGTCGCCCCTAAGCAGTCCTCTAGATTTGCTGTATAAATTGAAATGTCCTCAGCATTGTTAGAAATACCATGTTACTTTCTTATTTCTGCTGGTTGTGCATTGATGCTTTGGATTATAAGGCATTATTTAAGCAGTTATTCCTTTTTAGCTCTTTTGAAAATCTCATACAGCACCGTGAAGTTCATTAATATTAACAAAGGCATTCACAGTTATCATTCCTTGTTACTAAGAGACCAGCATTGTTGAACTGTATGTTGCCCTTTGGAGTAATGCTTTCAATCATTTATTTGTGTTAGTGGTTAACAGAATTTCAAAAGCTGTACTCAAAAATATTTAACCTATTTGAAGTAAGTCAATAATGTTAAGGACAGCGGTTTAATATAGAATTTTGCAAGGCAGAGAGTATGGTAAGTTAGTAACTTGAAGCGTAAACACTAAAATAGGAAATACTAGAATTAATTGTGAGACGGACTGTTGGTGTTTCTAACAAGTAAGAAAGAGAAAAAATGTCATTACAGGTAAGTTTATTGTTAAAAAACTTTGTTTCCATTTTTCCTTTGTTTTATTCCATGTTTCTAAATGCTAATTTAAAAATTAATGGCTTCGCTTCTCTGGGTGTATTAGATAATGGCTTAGGCAGCACACAGTGCAGCTGTTTTCTTTTAAAGGCCCAGGTGATGCGTAATATCATGTGAAGTCACCTACTCTTTTTTTTTTTTTTTTTGTTGCATGATGAAGAAAGATGATAAACTTAAGCTCAAGGGATATTTTAACTTGACCTGTCTTTAAAGTATTACTCAACATTACAGTGCATTACTGCTCATCAGCATCATTGTCATGTTTCCTAATAGAACTGTGTAGCAGATGGTCACTAACATGTAGTATTACTAGTTCAATATGGACATCACTTGTATTCAGTATCACTTGTACCTTGGAAGAAGGTACATAAATGGGGTTTGTTTTTGTTTTGTTTTGTTTTTCTTTAAATGCAATAATTAATTAACTGAAGTTGAAGACATTTGAACTAAGTTCAGCAAAGTGAAATACAGTGTTTTTAAACTTGGGCTGAAAGTATGAAGAAATACGCACTATACATCACAAAAAACTCAGAAATTTGAATTTGGTAAGAGGAATTTCTCTGCGTTTTGTATGCAATATTGGCATTATGTTGCCTTGTAGGTGCTAATAAATGAAAAATCGTAGGGAATGCACCTGTGTTCATAACAACATGATGAGATACTGCAGTCAGGAGATCACTCCAAAATTATTCATTGTATATAGTAACACCATAAGATAATTAAAAAAATCTAGGAGGAGGAAAAGAATTAACAGACACAGTCAAGTAATGGTTTCTGTGTACAAAGTCCCCCAAAAGTGCATTGTGCAGATGCCTTTGGTGGTAAAGTGAGTTGCTTGGAAAACATAGAATGCTTGGTCATTTGGATATTGTCTTGAGTTTACATGGAGAAGCACTTGTAAGTTTGTAGGATCATAGGAAAGCGCAGGTTGAAGGCCTGTCGTCTAGGCTTCTTCAGAAGGCCTCTAGTCTGAAGAGCAGAATCCATCTACAGGATCAGACCATGTCACCTAGGGCCTCACCTGGTTTGGTCTTGGAAACTTTGAAGATTGGGACTGCATACTGGCTTGGGACAACCTGTTCCACTTCAAATAAATGCACAAAGAAGAGAATTAGAAGTTGAAAGCAATACTGAGAAGTCAGGTTTTTTTGGTGGCATCTTGTAAAGTCAGTAGTCTCCCACCCTTTAAAATATTAACAGATTGCACAGGACAGATGAATACAAAATGGGGTATCTTACTTCCACTGTAAGATGTCAGTTAGCTAGTGTTTTCTGTACTCTGCAAATTTTACCTCTGAGAATAAAGCTTTATAAAGTAAACTAAATACCATAATGCATTCTCTAATGTTTGCAGTTAAGTCAAAATGCTTCTTAATTAGATTTTTCTGTAGTTTGAAGAAAAGGCATATCTGCCAAGAAGTGAGTCTCTTGAAGAGACCTCTCCTTTTCTTGCCTAGTCAGGCTCTGCATGTCCATCTTACCCCTGCAGTACACTCCTGGTAGAATTTAGAACTGTAGGATTCCACCGCCAGTAGAGTTTAGGAGTGTCGGATTAAATACTGGTAAAATCCCACAGCAAATACTGCAAAGAGATCTCGAGGTATTTTAAAAATCTTGTGTGATATAAATAAGACAGCTATGGCTTATTAGTATTACTACTAATAATTAGTTATTAAGAGTAATTAGTTATTAATGCCAGGGGATTAAAAGCAGATACCTGCAAAAAGCAAAAGCATCTGAAAGAAAAGCATATAGAGGTGAAATAAGGAGGGGTAAAATACTTTACAAAGCAGTGAATACTGATTCATTTGTAATGTTCTCTTTGACTAATTTTTTTTAATTTGTATGAAAGATTGATTCAGTTGTAACAGCCATCTAATACATGTTAGCGCAGCAGAGTTAACAGGTGCTCGTTTTAAGCTTTGTTGTAAGGGATGATAGTTGTTTATCATAGCTTCCATTGACTTTATTCCATTTTGCAAGAGAAGCTTTTTTCCATTGAAAAGATTTTATTTCTGTTGAAGAAGGAATGAAAGAACTCTGCACCTGACCCTAGACAATTTTCTCACCTTCTCTTGATGCTCTTAGAAGTTTCAACTAAAGTTGAGTCACTCATGTCTGTAAAGGTGGCCTTTAATTTTCATGTACCTGGTTAAATAAGTGCGTGTGTGTGAAGTTAATAATCTTAATTTGGTTCTTCTGTCTCATTGAAGGGCGGTATTTTCCATAGATCATGATAATCTAATAAGTAGCTCAGAAGTTATCTTATCTGGTCTGGCTATATGTAGTTACCATTTAAGATGGAAGCTTAAAATAGCAACAAAACGAAAAAGAATGTTAGATGTTTTTTTTAAGTAAGAAACCTTTACTTTTTGCTAAATCACTTGAATTTATGTCGCAAGCCACACAGAGTAGTGTTTCTTGTTGTGAAGCAACCATTTTAATAGGAATGTTACAGAAAAATGCAGACTGCTTTTTTCCAGTCCAGACCTTTTAAAGTCAGTACAGAGTTATTGTATTGTAGCTAGAAAATCTGATATTAAATACGTCATTTCTTGGGGAACTGTTTCATATGTGTATTTGTGGTGGTCTTGGAATATTCTCAAGACTGGGGTTGCAGAGGTGATTTCAACCTGTTACGCTTTTTCATAGCTCTGATACAGAAAGGCTGCTGAGGTAATAATGTTCAAGAGTGACCTGCCAATATTGATCCAGTTTAAAGACAAGCAGTTTTATTTCTGGATGATCACTGTCACATAGCCTTCTATGCAGTATTTTTTTTCAGATTATATTTAAATTAAAAATGCATAGAAATCTGTACCAGAGTGACTTTAGCGGCTTAAGACAAGAATTGCAGGAAATTCATGTCACTTAAGAAGTTCCTGAGTGTTGTGTTTTCTTCTTACTCCTGGATTTAGTAAATCTGCTCTAGATTCTGCACAGCAACGTGCTTACAGAAGTATTTAAATATATTATTAGAACAACTGAAGTTTGGTTTTATTTCCTTTGTGGTGCAGAATGGTGGCGAACAGCGGACACGCACTCTCGTCCTGGGGCAGCTTTTTTCCCACCACTCTTGGGAATTCCACCACTGTTTGCACCTCCTGCACAGAATCATGATTCTGCTTCATTCCACTCAAGAGCTACAGGAAAAAACAGTCGGAGCAGTACAGAAAAAGGTAATGGCTAAAGTTGGAGAGGGAATAATAGCACTGAACTTCTGTATAGGCAGAAAGATGTAGAATTTGAGTTTTACACCTCATCATTCTTCCCATTCCTAAACAGTTTTGTAAAAGTAGATTCTGTTAGGTAGTCATGAGCCATACAGTTATGGGCTTTCAATAAAGGTCATAAAAATATTCTTTCTACTAATACTAACCCCTTCCTCCTCTCTCTGCTCTCCCCCTTTTTTTTTTTCTTCCATAGTTGTCTGGGACTGAGTAGTAGGGAAAAATTTTCTTTTAAAGTTTATGGTTTGATTTAGGGGGCATTTTACTTCTCTAGTGAATGCTACTTCTCTGCATATAAGAAGCAGACATCAGGCAGTAGTTTTTGGGAGGTGTGGAGGAAGAGATGGCTACAGCTACAGGATCTCAGTGAAAACGGCCCAGTTACATTAGAACAATTTTCCTGCATTTCAGACTGTATTTTTATGTGGTGGTATTGCATGCCTTTTGAAGATGTCAGGTACATTTGTTTGTTACTAGGTTTGTTCAACTTAGAGGAGGTGGAGGATTGACTTTGCTACTGTCCAGTTTCCTCATGAAGGGTGTGGAGAGGGAGGTGTGAATCTCTCCTTTCTGGGGTCCTGTGACAGGACACAAGGGGGTGGCGTAAAGCTGCATTGGAGGAGTTCATGTTGGGTATTAGAACGATGGTGTTTACTGAGAGGTTGAGCAAGCTTGCCAGGGAAGCAGTCATGACCCCAAGTGTGTCTGTGTTGGAGAATGGTTTGGATGGTGCCCTTAGAGCTGTGGTTCAACTTCTAGGTTTTCCTGTGCACTGTGAAGTCAGAAGTTGGGTTTGATGATCATTGTGCATCCCTTCCAACTTTGGATATTCTGTTCTTTATTCTGTGATGGTTTTTTTGTTTGTTTGTTTGTTTTTTTTTTAATACAGTTTTTGTATGGTTTCGGACCTGATATGTGTTTCAGAATCAATGTGATGATAGTTTTGGGTTTGCAGAGTAGTAAGTTTTTGTGGTTAGGGGTGTTTTCTTAGAAAACAGCAGTTTCCATGACAGATACGTAGGCAAGCTTGACCGTGGATGTTATTTCAAATAGCATTCCCCAACTTCCCCCCAGCCTCATTTTACTGGCTGCAAAACTCGTATCTTGGGCTTCATGTTGTTTTCTTTGGAGCTTATTGATACTTCAAAATTGTAAACAAATTATTCTGTGAAATATTTACTGGAATGTATAGTTTTATATACATTATGCATTCCTTTTATATATATCTTCTTCCTTCAAAATCTTATTTTTTGGCCCCTGAATAAACTCAAGGATAGTTTAGACTGAAAAATGGGCAACTTCAGATTTTTTTTTTCTTTGTCCTTTTTTTTAATTTCCCCTTACAGTGCTAAATGTGTTTGTCCTTTAAGTCATGGGAGCTCTGTACGCTTTAATTAAAATAACTCCATGAGCACCTCAAAGTGACTCTTGGATGGCAAATTTTTAATGTATGTGGGGAGTGACCTGTAAGTAGTTGAATATCTTCCTAATGTGTTTATGGAAGCTGGATTACTGCGACTGCAACATCTCAAAGAAAGTATCTGCTACTTCAGCTTTTTCTTTTTTAAATGTTGCTTTCTAAATCTGTCATCATAAGGTATAAATGGATCACTGAATGGGAGCAGTACCACTGCAGTATCTGGTATCAGCACATCTGTACTATCCACTAGCATTGCATCATCTGCAGGACAAGTGAAAGCTGTAACCTCAGGAGCGGGAGGCCGCAAATACAACCAGGAGCAAAGCAAAGTTCAGCTTTTGGACACCAGGGCTGATAAAATCAAAGATAAGGTAAATATACAGGGGAAAAAAATTAAGATTCAGACAAAAAATTGACATGGTAAGTGTTCTGCCTGTGCACACAGCAGCATCATTTCTAGATGTTCTCTGCGTCAATGTATGTTTCAATGTATGTTGACCCTGAAGCACTCCTGAAGAACTTTGCTAGTCAAAAGTACTTTGTCAAAACCAGAAATGGGGTACTGGGAAATTGATTTCTGTTAGAATAGAAGCTAAGGTAGTCACTTGCCTAGTGACAGCCATCTAGGCTAAAATACTTTTATTTCTTGACTGTCCCATTGGGTCATTAAGGTCTTTTGTTGGTACTTACATTGTCTAGATTATTGCTTTCTGAACTATAGAAATTTTCAGTTAGCATAACTATCCAGCAGATTTTCTAAAGTCAGTGAACCAAAATCAAATATGAACTTTATTTTAATTGAAGTCACTTCAACTTTTATAACTATGTTGCTGCCAATAAAGGAACTAGTCAAAGTGAAATTTGCTCTTTTGATACAACTTAGTATTTTTTTAAATGGAGTATGTTTCTTGAAGAATCTTTTATTATCTCTTTCTAAATAATACATTTTTTGAATACTCTGTATGTGCTTGGTCTTACATATTTCATCAAAAATCTATTTCAGATGAGTAAAACAGTACCTAGTTTTTGGTCTGTACTTTTCCTTCTCTTATTTTGTGTCAGCAAGGTATTAGAATTTCAAGTATTTTTTGTTGTTCTAGAAGTCTTTACAGAGAGATTTTTCTTTAGTCTTCTTTTTCTCCTTCTGGCTTACATTGTTTCATTTAGTCTGAATTATTTCTTCTCTGTGCAGTTTACTTCTTTCCCTTCCCACCAGCTGCTTTATCTTTTTTGCTGGATTTGATAGAAGCTTCTCCATCAAGATTAATCCTTTTATATCCACTAAATGCACAAGTTTAAATTTACTCCATTACTACATTTTCTCTGAGCTACTAATTTGCCATCCTTGCTTGTGTGAAATCCCACTAATCCAACCTCTTTCTATTGGTTTTATCTGTGTCAAAAGATTCTATTTGTTTATGAAGTAAAAGCTCCCCAGGAAGCGGTTGTGTTTCACAGTGTAGTTTAGTACCTGATTTCTTTTGAAGCATTTGATTGCTTACAAGTTATACTAAATTTCATGCCAAAATTAGCTGTCCCTCTTCTTACTTGAAGTAGTTCTTTGTGAATCAGACTTATATGTCAGATGGTGCTTGGCACCCACCGCCTGTTTTTTTTTACAAGAATGTTCCTGACTCTGCTCTTCACATTGCAAATTTCTTATGTTCTTGTTTGCAGTATGGAAAGATAGATTTTTAAGATACGTCAGCTAACACATTTTGTAAAGGAGATGGACAGCAAAAGTTTTAAAAGTGTTGATGAGTGGAAATAAACGCTATCACTTAATAAGCCTATCTGACATACTCTTCTTTTTCCAGACCGTTCCATTCATCTCTTAAGAAGGTGATGTTAGAAATACGTATTTCATTAGCATTGTGAACAAACAAGGTATTTCTGACTTTGAAAGTACTGTAGTGTTTTGGGTGTTTCCTTTTCCACATAAGAGAGATAAATAGAGAACCATGAAGGGAAAAACTAGAATAGAATCCTAGAGATGTGATTCCCGGAGGCTTTGTTAATTTCACTGCTTCAGATCGTGGTTGTGTATTTTGTTTTATAATCTCAACCTTCATGAAGAAATATTCTGCAGCTGTGCCAAATATTACACAAATATTAGGAAGATACTTAAAAATGATGTGAAGGACATCAGCAATAAAACATGTAAAACATGCCATAGACTGGCACAGTTATTTAGATTGGTTGTTTTTTAAGTGTCTGCATACATTCAGATCGTTGTCTTTCACGTGAAGTATCAGCTGTCACCTCTCTGAATTGAGCAGTGAAACAATAAATCCCAATAAACACTTAATTCTTATGATTTCCCAATATTGAAGCAATGCATGTGACTTATGC
Organism: Psittacus erithacus; assembly: GCA_009867235.2. Classification (NCBI taxonomy): domain Eukaryota; kingdom Metazoa; phylum Chordata; class Aves; order Psittaciformes; family Psittacidae; genus Psittacus; species Psittacus erithacus. Next base: position 94,674 of record WYDI02006045.1, on the reverse strand, counting down.
ATAAAATATGATTATATGAAGTATTAACTGTGTTCAACACAGCAAATAAAGAGAGCATAGTTTAAAAAAAAAAAAGATACACATACCAGCCAATTGATAAATAGATGAGACTTAATCCGTCTACACATTCTATGCTTTGTAGCTGTTTCACAAAGTAAATGGAATCCCATTCCAAGGCAGCTGATCACTTGCTCCCCTCCAGTGGGATGAGAAGAAAATCTGAAAAGTAAACTTTCATGGAAAGTTTTGTTAAGAAAGCCTATATTTATAAAGAACTGTTTCTCTGTTGCTCCTGTCTGCATTGTTATCTGGAACTGCTGCAACTTTTTTGCCCTACAGTCACCTGCTGTTGCTGTACATCTGTCTTCCTTTTGACTAATTTTAACCTTACAGTTTCCTTAGTGACTCAACATGCCCTTTTTAGATGCTGTGTAAGACTTTGCTGCTGCTGCCTGATGTCTGTAATCCCATTTCACGTTTCTCTACCTTGCAGCATCATTCTGCATACTCTCTTTAATGATTAAATATACTTTAATGCAGTAATACATATTTTCATGTCTCTCCCACATGGCGCATCATAACACTGGAGTCCACTTATACCTCTTTCAGATGTATTTGTAGAATGCACGTTTGTTTTAGTTAGCTAATTTAGAAGTTTAGTTAGCTAAGTTGTTTTAGTTAGAAAGTTAGAAAGCCAACTTTCCTCATCTATTGCACTTCAAAATCTGGTCTTGCAGTGTCAGTGTTTTGGAGTTCCTGTGGGTTTTTTTGTACCTTTTTTCTCTTTTTACAAGAATCTAATATGGATTGTTCTTTCTGTGTTCGTTTGCAAAAAAGCTTTTGGCTTTAAATTTTTTGGAATCAGTACATTCTTTGTGCTTTGCTAGACCTGAATTTCAGGCCAGTTTTCTAAGCCTAAATTTGTTCTGTTGCTTTGAATGGTAGTGATGCCAACTGTTCTGCCAGTGTGTGTGGTCAGAAAAATGGCAGAGACTTGTGACCAGTTTTTAATTTTCATAATCTTGTGAAGCTCTTCTTTCTGGTCAGTTTTCTGCAGATAGAGTTGGTTGTGTTCAAGGGTTGCAGAACACTTTACTCCAAAGCCTCACTGGTTTTTGTTTTAAAGATTATGCATAATAAAAAGATGATATAACAGATTAAGGCTAAACCATTAATAGAGCTTTCTTTTTCCTGGTAGAAGCCCAGAAAAAAAGCAGTGGAAAGCTCTAGTAATAGTGACAGTGATTCAGGCTCCTCTTCAGACACCTCAAGTGAAGGCATAAGTAGTAGTGACTCTGATGATTTAGAGGAGGATGAAGAAGAGGAGGAGGACCAGAGTGCTGAAGAGAGTGAAGATGATGAATCAGATTCTGAAAATGAAGCACATCACAAAAACAAGAACAAGGTATAAGACCATGTTCTGCTGCTCACAGTCTTGTCACTGAAAGCTGTTAATGAAACATTGATGTGTTCATGTTTGTACCAGTGAGCCATTATTTAACTACGTGTTAATGAATGATAAGAATACTCTTTCTGGTTTTGCTTCAGGGTTTTCTGGGGTTTTGTGGTTTTTTTTTGGTTTTGTTTTGTTTTTTTTTTTTTTTTTCCCCCCCTGTCTGTGCATGCATGTGTGTGTTTTGTTGTTCTTTATGGCCTAGAAGTTTAACTGTTGATAGACTGTTCATTTTGTTATAAACTGGGAAATATAAAGAAATTAAGTGCTGTGGCTTACTAGTATATTGGAAATATAACTTTCTATGGATATAATTTTGGCAGTTGCTTTTTTCCTAGGAGAGTGCTTACTTTCCCTAGTTGCCAATAGAAGAACAAAATTGTAATCTTGGGTATCCAGTTAGGTTTACAGTCAAAAATGCATAGAAAATCAACCATGGTTTAGTTTTTTCCCTTCCTATTAAGCATTGTCTTGATATGCTGAAACTATCTGGAGCAAAAGTACCCCTCAAAATAATAAATATATGACAAGATTGATTTTCTAACTATTATTGTTCATCCTCTGTCAAGAATAGTGTAATTGTTCCATGGGGACTGATGATGCACTACTTTTTTTTTTTCTAAGCATCTTTAACTGATCTAATGTAAACAGTCAAAAATATGTATTTTGCAGGTGCTAATGCATAGTGGCATAACAGATACAAAAACTGATGGACAAAAATCACATGAAAAGTCCCAAGAAAAAAGAACACACCAGCAGATACCTCTTGTGTCTGATTCCCAGACTCACTCATCATTCCAGTCCCAGCAGAAGCAGCCTCAGGTTTTGTCACAGCAGCTTCCATTTATTTTCCAAAGCTCTCAGGCAAAGGAGGAATCTGTGAACAAACACACGAGTGTAATACAGTCTACGGGATTGGTTCCCAATGTGAAACCTTTGTCTCTGGTACATCAAGCCAAAAAGGAAACCTATTTAAAACTCGTAGTTCCTTCCCCTGATCTACTCAAAGCAGGGAATAAAAATACCTCTGAAGAATCTATTTCTTTGACCAGTGATGTGAGATCAAAACGGGTGAGTGAAAAATCACTGGATTTTTTGATTATTTGTAACCTGCACTGCCTGCCTAAGAAGATGCAATATTGTGATACCTAGCTCTTTTTAACATAATGCTTTAAATTTGTATGTGTGTTTATTTTCATACCTTTTTTTTTTTTTTTAGAGTTGATAGGGGTGTCTGAATGATGTAAATGAAATTGTATGGTAGTTTGTTTGTTTTAAAGAGCAGTATGGTTTCACTATACATTGCAAGTGTCTTGAACTATTCCACTTCATCTCAGAGAAACACTTTACCTCAGACAAAAGTCATATTGTTGGTGCATGTGCCTGTATGCATACCCTGATGCATACATGATGTAATTTTATACACAACTTAATGTCATATAATACCAAATTTGAGTTTCATGCTAATCACATAGCAGAACTTTCCAGCTCTGCTGAAAGCAATCGGTGTGCTGGTGAGAGTAATGGGTACAAAGAAAACAAAGAATTTTCTCATGCGTCTATCTCTTAAGGAAAATAAGCAGCTAAAGTCAGTATCAAAATAAGAGAAAAACTCATGGGCAAATTGGGGTATTTTTTCTTTGCTTTTAATTTCAGTCAAAATGCTGATTTAATACTTCCCTTATCTAGTACATAAGCATGGCTTCGCTTTGTTTCAAGTTGGATAATTGTAAGTTAAAGTAATTAAAATTGCCTATTTTAATAATGATTTTAAACAAAGTAGCTGAAAGCCTTTTTAAAAAATGTTCAACTTAATCTTGGGTTTTGTTTGCTTTTTTAAAGATAGAAGGATATTCATGCATTGAGCTATTAAAACTCAGTATGACCACAACAGTAAATTTGATCTTCCTTTTTGCTAGTCATGAATCTACAATATGTTTACATGTATCTGTCTTAACAATTCCGTACCTTACAAAAATTTCTTTTAGTTTATTTTATTAATAGTGATTATGGTCAGTAGTTTGTAATTTCTATTCAGTTAGATCTGAATGGGGATTAGAAGAGAATTAATATCTAATGTTTTAGAAATGTTGGGGTTTATGTATACATATAAAAATATAGATATGTAAATTTACCAAGGTAAGGTTCATTATGAAAACAAAATTTGTTTCAAACTAAGTAGTACTGGTGAAGAGAAAATTGAACTCTGATTCACAGCTAACACGAAGTCCTCAGTGAGGATTGAAAAATATTTGTAGCACATAGGTTTTTATTCCTAGACCAGAAGGAAAACAAGATTTTTACTTTCGACTCCCAGTTACTTTGTAAAATTCAAATAAGCTAGTAATTTACCTGGAATGGTTGAATAAGTTTTTATTATGAAAACGTAAGTCTTTGCTATTGGAAGAGGCTTCTGGTGTCAAATTTAGGCTATGAGTCTCTGGCTAATGATACATCACCCATTTAGTGGTTTGATTTCTTTCAGACTTTCACTGGAGATGTGTACTGTGTGAATATTTATTTTATAGGCTTTTATAATTTCATATTCAGTTTTAAGTGCTAGTAATTTCAGAAGTTTATTGTATTTGACCTAGTATTTAAAAATTGATTTTAAATTTACTGTCTTTATCCATTTGACTTTTTTTTTTCCCCCCCATCAAAGATGATGTATTTTCTTTTTCCTTGCAAGAGTCTTGAAACTAAAAACAATGTAAACTTTACATGGATTTCTGCGCCACTGCGGAATAAGTTTTACTAGAAGAACTTTCAAGTACTACTTCTTCAGAGTTAAAAGAAATTGTAGCATATCACATTACTTCTCAGTAGTGCCTTTTTCCTCATGTTTTTTTGATAGAACTTTGTTATGCCAAAAGCCTTCTCTTGGTTTTCTGCTGGTATTGTAGCCATTACTGTGTTGTATGAACAAATTAATAAAGCTACTTTTACATTCATTAATGAGATTTTTATATGCTGAAATGAGTAAAAAGATGTTTTTTGCTATACCAAGACATGCGTAGTCTTTTTAAAAATTTCTTTTTTCTCAAGATGTTTAATGTCTTTATGAAAATCAGCCTACAGCAATGTAGCAAGGGAAAAAGCTTTTCTACATAATTTAGAACAGCTTCATCTTGGGTTCAGTTTGTCTTTTCCTACTTGATTTATAGTGAAAATCACAAGATTTGCATAAGTTGTAGTTACTCAACCCTTCTGTTGTAGCTGGCACCTACTTTTGACCTACTAAAAATAGCTTAGTAGATGTTTGACTCATGGAGTTCACCTGCCTGAATCAAAAAAAAAAAAAACCCAACAAAAAATAATCCCCACCCACCACATTTCATTCCTTTGTCTTCTCCTTTCTTTAGGAACAATATAAACAGACATTCCCAGCAGCGCAGCTAAAGAAACAGGAATCGTCTAAGAACCTGAAGAAGGTTATTGCAGCTTTGTCAAGCTCCAAACCAACATCTAATTCACCAGCTCATCAAAAACTCACATCCCTGGAAAACAACCATTCTAATCCATTCCTGACAAATGCACTTTTAGGTAATCACCAACCCAATGGAGTTACTCAGAGCGTCATCCAGGAGGTTCCTCTTGCGCTTACTACGAAACTGAAAACCCAGACCAAGATCAATGAAAGTGTAGCCATTTCTAGTAGTACCCCCTTTTCTTTGCCAGTAAACTTGAGTGCTTGTGGGAAAAAAGCAACTTGTAACCGGACACCTGTTGTGCCCTCTACCTCTCCTGTGTTACCTGGTTCAGGAAAGGATAAAACAGTCAGCAATAATTCAGTAAATGCAGTAAAAACACAACACCGCCTTCACTCTGCAAAACTGGTGGTGGAGCAGTTCAGAGGGGTAGACTCAGATGCCCCCAGCAGTAAGGACTCTGACGACTCAAATGATGATGACGACGATGATGAAGATGAAGATGAGGATGATGAAGATGATGATTCTGATGATAGCCAATCAGGTGGTTTAACCTTTTTAATAGGAAAAGCAGAAACTTTATTTTTTGAGTGTCAAAAACATGCATTTCCCACCATATTTTATCACAGAGGTAGGAAATTTTGGGGCAGCATGGCCCACAGAATGTCCTGCAGATATCATGGAAAGTAGCGCATATCTCCCACTTCCCCATCGTGTCATATCCAAAATCATGTTTACTTTCAGCTGTCCTGGTAAGGCTGCTCCACAGGCTTCTGGAAAGGCTGTCAGGAGACCTGCCTTCCAGATCAATCACCCCACCTGCAGCTCGTATACTGCTTGTGTGGCGAGGTGCCCAGGAGGAGGATGAAATAATAGGCTGGTTTATATTTAACTATTCTGGCAAGCAGAGGCCATCTGCAAGCGTGCTTCCCCAGCCAGAGAGGGACTAAGTAAGTAAAGGCCTTCAAATTGTCAAGTGGCAAGAACAGCATGTTTCTAGGCTTCATTCAGGAGCACAGCAGTCAATGAGCAAGATTAGAGAAAAGTACCAGGACAGTTTTAAGGGCTGCAGTGTTCGTAGCTAGCATTCAGACTATTTTAAGGGCTCTTAAGCTATTCCGAAAGGCAAGGCCTGCTTTAAAGAGTCAGTTGCATGCCCAGCCACTCCTTTCTCCTCCTTTGTGTGCTCATATCCCTTGAGTTCAGCTCCACCTTCATCTTTCTCTTTCCCCTCTCACATCCACACACCCTGTACTAATCCTCTTTTTGTCTCAGCTGTAGTCCATCTTCAGTTCCTTATCCTGTTTACCCCTTACTCTCTAACTTTTCCTTTGCCCAGATTGCCATACTTCCAATTCTGACACCTTTCAGTCTGTACCCAGTTCCATTGTTTGCTTCCTTTTCATGCTAGATTTCACATCCTGTGACGTGCCCTTCCTGGCTTGCAGGGGATGTCTTAGCTGTAGCTTATTCTAGGGTAAACAGTCTCTTAAAATGCTGCAGTATCTGCCTCTCATCTCCTCATGAAAAAAAATTCCATCCGAAACAACAGTGCATTATCATGCAGAATTACTTTATGCTGTCATATTTGTAGTAATTTTAAAGTTTAGCTAGTTAATTATAACCTTCTATTTATACTCAAGGGATGTTATTAATAAAGAATTTTAGTCAGAGAAGCTTCTTACTTAATAAAGACAAAAGACTTCGCAAGTGTTAGAACTTAGATGTATTTGCCATTAGTTACCAAGTCATAATGTGCCTTTTGCCACACTTTTTTTTAAACAGAGTCTGACAGTAATTCTGAGTCAGATACAGAAGGGTCTGAGGATGAAGATGATGAGGATGATAAAGATCAAGATGAATCGGATACAGACACTGAGGGAGAAAAAACTCCACTGAAACTGAATAAAACTTCATCCTCTGTGAAGAGCTCTTCCGTTGGTCTTGCAGCTCATTCTGCCCCGCTTAATCTTCAAGTAGCAAAGGCCCCAAGCTCTGCACCAGCTGCCTTATGTCCTGAGTCCCAGCCTGCAGTTTTTCTTGGGACAGCACCATCTTCTCTTACACCAAGTACACACTGTGGTATCTAAATGTCTTTTGTTATAGTATAGTGTAACATCTAATTGGCATGTGTTGTAAAAGTAGTTATAAAAGTAGTTTAGACACTGTTATTAGTGATAGACATTAGAAAAAGGTATTTTACAGTAAGAACAAGCATTCACTGGGACAAATGCCCCAGGAATCTGGTACCTCGTCACTGGAGATTTTCAAGATGTGATTGGTCAGGGTGCTAGGTAGTCTTACCTAGGCTCCTTTTCCCATGAAAGGTTGGGACAGGTGATCTTTTCTGGGTCCCTTCCTGGGGACCTAAAACAGCCTGGGCTGTTCTGTGATCTTTTCATGGGTTTTTGCAAAAGACATTAAAATCAGTAAGCAGAACTGCAAGTTCTCATGACCTGAACATTACACTTAGTCCAGGACATTTTAGCTCATGTAATTATTTGAGAGAAGGTAGGATGAAATAGACAAATTGATACGTACTACATTAAAACTCCTTGTTATTTAGTCTTTGTTATTTACCATTTTATTGTAAACTAGTTACTTATTTTTAATTTCTGTGCATTATAGTTTGCATTCTGAATCTTCTATTTCTGCCCCTTCCTTGACAAATTTAATAACTGTATTTAGTTAAAATATAACTTTATTCTTTTAAAAATCTAGGTAGAATTTACGGATTACATGCAAGGAATTATTTTTAAAAGGTTCATGAAAAGTACATTTAACATTTGCCTGCTGTTATATAGTGTTTGTTATCCTTCATTTCGTTACTAGTTTGTAAGATTTAGTAATCACTACTGCTACAGAAAAGAATGCATTTTTGAAATAACACTCTCAGTTTGCATGGTAACAAGTTGTATGTTTGTTACTTTGATTTAGAACCTTGATATTTAATAGACATACAAGTAAGTAGATTGTAATCCAAATTGTTGAAATAGAAAGTTAATTTTTTGCTCAGGAGTCTGTGTTGATTTATGATACCTTGGAAAGGCTGATAGATTTTGCCTGTTTATGGAGGTGGGAGGTAGAATTTTACTTTGTGTCCTTGTTTTAGGTGTAGTATTTCCTCCCAGTAAGAATTACTATAATACAGCTAAAATAGTTTTGTGTCCATTTTGCCTAAAGCTGGGCAGTCACTGAAGAGGTCTTGTGTCTCTTCTCTGTATCTTTATTTTTCACTGGGCAACTTCTCCCTGTCCCATCCACCCTCCTTTTATTTGGACAAGCAGTTTTCCTCCCTCCACTGTGACTATTAGGGGTAGCAAAATAGTCAGTCTTGTTAGTTTAAGACTGCAGATCAACAAGTTTGGCATCCAGGTGTGGGCAGTTTCTGTGCTTTCTGTAGAGGTTTATTAACAGTTGCTTCCAGATCATCAGGCATCTCAGTTGGAAACCTGTGCCATTGCACCATAAGGCGCTCCTCTGGCCACAGGAGGTTGGAGCTAGTTTCAAGTATTCAATCTGATAATGATACTCATGGCCATTTCCACAGGGAAGAGAGACTACACAAGGTAGACTACACAAGGTCCAAACTACCTTTTTGAGAAAGGCATCTTCCAGAAAACTCTCTGTTCATAGTTCATGTCCTACAATTCTTGGAGGCCTGAGAAAAGCATCAGCCTTTGGCACTCCCATGATTTACCCACATTTGGGTAAAATCCCCCATTTGGCGTTTGTCTCTATCATATTATTGATTCAGTCTTCTGACTAGCACCAAACACATCTGTTTGAAAAGCTGGAATTCTGAAAACTTTGTGCATTGGCAGTTGACTGCAATCAGTACAGAGTGCTCTTTGACGGCTGAGCCTACTGTAATGTATGGATTTTAAAGTAACTCATATTTAATACACTCTGGTAAAGAAAACCAGATGTGCAAGGAATTAGTTTGGCAACATCTAAAGAGACTGTATTTTAGCAATATCTAAATAGAGTGCCAAACAAGGGAAGCAGTTAAGTATGGCATAATTAGGAGGTTTTTTTGTTTACAATTTTAGAAGAAGAGGTTAAAAGAAACTTAAGAGGAAAATGTATTTCAGAAGGAGAATAGTTACATTAATTTTCTTGGTACTTGAGGTATATAGTGGCTAGAATGAAAAACTGATTTATCTTTTTGGGTTGGGGATGTGAGGATGAAAAGGATATTTTAGGTACATGTTATTTTCGTTTTGTACATTCTCTTAGGTGTTAATAAGAAATTCTGTTTCAGGTATTTCAAAAAGACGAAGAGTAGCAGATGAACGGGAGCTGCGTGTTCCTCTAGAATACGGGTAGGTTATGTATGTACTTGATATTCCTTTAAAGAAGGTAATACCTTCGCAAGTCAGTTGGTAAAGAAATGACTGTTTAAATGTTTTTGAGGCTGTTTAACAAGGGAAGAGTTTCAGAGTTTTAGATTTCCAGCTCACAGTGACTGGATTTTTTTAAAGCGTAAACATATTCCATATGTTAATTTTTGTGCATTAAATTTGCTCTTTTGCAAACATGACCTGTCCCTTAGCAGTTATGCCACCTGAAATTAATCCTGATGGTTAGATCTGAGCTAGTATAGACTCCACATAATTCCCTGAATTATAGTACTAAGCTGTTTAAAACGTAGTAATACGTAAGTAGCTTCATATAAATAAATCCACGTATAGTCAGTTTGGACAAACTAGATAATAACAACTTCTCATTTTGCCTATTTGATGAATGATATTCTTGACACATTTTAGATAGGTGCCATTTTCTTTTCTTTGTAAAATTTTTAATTGACATTCATTGCTTGATTAAAAAAAACCCCACAAATGTATTGTTGTATGCAACTATTTCATATTACTGTAGCTGGCAAAGAGAAACCCGAATAAGAAACTTCGGTGGTCGTCTTCAAGGAGAAGTAGCGTATTTTGCACCTTGTGGAAAGAAGCTGAGGCAGTATCCAGAAGTAGTAAAGGTACATTCCTTTTTTTCACTTCTGTGTTCTAATGCTACTAAGCATGCTTGCAATTAAAAAAATGGTTTTTTTTCCCTCCAATATTTCAAAATATCCTGTGATGAGAGGTGTAATGTATCTCAGTTTGTTAATTGATTTGATCTCCTATAAATGCATATCCCTTTTATAGAATATTCAAAACATTACAGTCACAGTTAGCTGTACATCAAAGCTGGGTTGTAATTATTTACAAGCTGAAGTGGAAAAATATGTGATTTTTTCAGTATCTCAGCAGAAATGGAATAATGGATATCTCAAGGGACAATTTCAGCTTCAGTGCAAAAATAGGAGTGGGTGACTTCTATGAAGCCAGAGATGGACCGCAGGTATCCACTTTTTAAAAAGTAAAGTCTTTGATCCAAGGAACATTAACTTACATTTAGGTGAAGTAATTTTTGCCACGGTCTGAAGCATTACCTGTTTTTTAGCTAATTCTTTCTAAAAATTGTGTGTATTTCTTAATAGTAGTTACATTGAGATGCCGAGAGCTTGATCCTGGGCAGTGCTGAAAACCACTCCTTTCAGTGATTTTATTAGGAGGTTGCAGGAGTTCGGCATGCCTTTTGATCAGCTCTGAGCCTGGATTTGTCTGGGATGAAAGAACTCTGAGCTACATATTTGATCATAGTGTTCAGATTTTTCTGACTAAAACGCGATTTCTTCCTTTGCTGTATAAACTTAATATGGATAGTAATTTATGCGTATGCCTCAAATCATACTCTTTTCATGTATTCATGTGCATAGTATATATGTGTGTGTGTGTGTATAAATATGTGTTTAAATACAAGTGTTTCCTTTATTGCTAGTATCATCTGAGCTTCCTGAAGGATATTTTTACAGGAAGTAAAATACTGGGTTATGCCAGTTACTCTTTACGTTGGTAGAACTGTTACACTTTGTGTAGATAAACCACACAAGGATAAGTAAAATTAGAATTTTAAGGAAATGAGTACTGAATTTGTGCCATACTATGTTATTGTGTTTTGGTCACGTTGCCATTACTTCAGGATGTGCATGAAAGTTTTTGTACTTCTGTCAGTGAATGTATTTGCTTCTTTAAAATGCGGGTATTTTGAATATGTTACTCAGGAATGTGGACAGATAACTCTCTCAGCAAGCTTGAATTCAGGCTCTAGATAAGCCTTATGTCCTTGTGATGATCTGTAGAAATACGTAATATTTACATAGTATAAATTTGAAAGCCGGGTTCATAGTAAGCAGCTACTTCCTAGATAATGTTTCATGATTCCTGGATTACCAGGAGTAAAACCTTGCTAAACCCTCTTCATGTTTGGCCTTCATAATACAGCAGTTACAAGTTCATGTGATGTGAACTTCATTATATACCTGAATGGCTTGATAAAAAGTAATTCCTTTAATTATAATTAATTATTCCTTATACCGTGAACTTAATGCAATGTCAGGGTGTCTGCTGTCTTTTTACCTTGTTACCTTTTTTGTGTCTGTTGCCCATATTACTTCATTAGTCTTGTCCCCCTCTGTAGCTATATTCCTGAGCTGATTTGCAGGTTTTTCCCTTCAATATTAACACACTTCAGAATAAAGGCATTGGGAGGGCAGGTTTCTGTACACAGGGTTGGCAATATGAATATTAAATTGCTGTACAACTCACTACAGTTTCCACTTGTCCAGTTTGTGGTAGGTTCTGTTGAGACTTGGTTAGACAAAGGAAAAGTTGGCGGAGTTTATTTGTTTATTTGTTTTAAAAGAAAAAAAGCCTGAGGGTAGCTGTTTCAGACATGCTGAAATGATGTGTATGAGGTTTTGAATGAGGATATTATAATGTAAACAGTTGAACTACACTCAGGCTGATAGTACACACTTAGTAACACAGTATGTGATACTGATACTTCATGAAGAGAATTTGCACCCTTTTTACTGAAAGTTTTTGAATTGTCCAGCTTCAAAACAATATGGGATAATAGCATCTTCATGCATGTCTGGAGATAATTCCAGGAATTTTATTTGTTTTTCTTGTAATTTCAATTATTGCATATAGCCTTTCATGGTTATTGTTCCCTTTCTTCATTATGTATTTATGTCATCGTTTGGGACATGCAGCATGCATAGAGATTGACTGGGCAAGTTTCACAAAGCTCAAAGGTGGAACAAGATGCAAAGAAAAGTATTTAAGGGTTAAATCAGTTAAAGTGAAGAATTTACCCATAGCAGGGCAAAAATGTATGGATTACCCACTTCTGATAGTGCCTATAAAAAAGTGCTTGTGCTTAAATAAAGCAACCAGATATTATAGGTTATTCAAAGCAGTGATTAACTGCTTTAAAAAGGAAGCGTATCTGAAAGAAGTGGGCCATGAAATCTTAGGGTTAGAGGAATTTTTGAAGTTTGGCAAATGTGGAAATTGAGTGATCCCACCTGGAGGCTTTAACCTGCTGTGGTTTAAAAAGATTAGTGTGAATGTGGTTTGGGCTGATGGTGAGAGCACGCAGATCCTTTTGAATTTGGGTAATATGGATAGGAATACTGAACCATGTAATAGGTGAAAGGTTGTTTTGTGGATTGATACTGAGCTGTGCCCTAAGATTGTGTCTTGCTGGCTTTGATTAATGTACAACAGCAAGAGTATCCATAACAGAATGTTTGAGGTTGGAAGGGACCTCTGGAGGTTGCGTTACCCAAACCCCCCGATCAGGAAGGGTCACCTAGAGCCAGTTACCCATGAATATGTCCAGACAGCTGTTGAAAATCTCTAAGGTGGGAGAATCCGCAGCTTCCCTAGGCCACCTGTTCCAGTTCTTCATCACCGCCACAAAATGTTCCATAATTTTCAGAGGGAACCTCCTGTGTTTCAGTTTGTGCCAGTTGCCTCTCATCCTGTCACCGGGCACCTCTGAAAAGAGCCTGGCTCTGTTCTCTTTGTACCCTCCCTCCAGGTATTTATACACATTGGTGAGATCCCCCCTGAGTCTTCTTTCTTCAGGCTGAGCAAGCCCGGCTTTCTCAACCCTTCCCTTCCGGTGGTCATTATGTAGTTAGAGAAAACTTGACTTAATGCAGCTCCATTCAGATCCATTTTAGTTGGAATATCAGTAATGGCAAAATACAGAAATTTTTAATCTGGGTTTAACTCTCTGGGAGTAATGTGAGTAATCATTCAATCATGGTAAACATGGCATGCACTTTTTTTGCATAAAGCTGGAAAAATAATGGGTTGTGGTTTTTTTGTTTTGGTTTGTTTGTTTGTTTTTGGTTGGTTGTTTCTTGGTTTCATTTTTTCCCAATGAGTCTGAATGCTTGCCTAGAAAGGCAGCTGAATTCAGGAACAGGAAAGGAAGAAAGTGTTTGAAGTACATTTTTGCATCTCCTTAGTGTGAAGTAACCCTGATGTACATTAGTCTTTCCCAGAGTATGCAGTTGTGGTGCTACCTCAAAAGAAATACAGTGCATCTTTATAAGGTGTGAATTCTACCTCTTTTAAGCCAATTCTTAAGCTTACTGTTCTTTACATGTAAGACTTGTTCTGTGAATAAGTATTTAGAAGTCTCAAATGTTTATTGCAGATGCAAAAGAAATACCATGCAGAACAGCCAACTATAAAATCAGCTGTCATATGCATTTGTAGTGTAGTAATAATTATTTGCTGCCTATTCTAGAAACTGCAATTTAAAATATTTACCCTATTTTGACTTCTGCAGTTCAGAAAGCTTTGTTGTTAGCTTTTTTTGTCATAAATCTAAACTGAAATTAATGAGAATAAGGATATCTGTTTCTTGCAAGTGCCTGTGGTTTTGTTCATTAGTTTGACTGACAGACTTTGAGCTTGATTATGCTTGCATGAGTTATCTGGTCCCCTTTTTGAGAAATGTCCCAAATACAGTACAGTATTGCAACAGATGGTAGATGTCTGAAGGTAGGAAATTGAATTCAGTTTTTATTTTGATTAGTTTCAGCAATAAAAGCCAACATTTCACAATGTTCAGTTTTTTCTCTAATGTTTGTGTAGCAAAGCATAGATTTTTATGGAAGCCCCTGATTTTCCTGTGTTGGGACACAATCCCCATATGTTTTCTTAGGAATTTTAAAAATCCATAGAGTATCAGATTGTGCATGCTTTTAATAGAAATGTATTTTGGGTCATATTTTAAAAGGTACCTAAGCACAAAATACAGATGGTCAGTTAACTCTTGTGTAATCCTTAATGGGTCTGTTCTGGACTATTTCTGTCTTGTCCTCTCTTAAACTTGTGGAAACTTGTTGCATCACAGTGTCCTTTGACAGGATATTAAGCAGTCTTCTCCACATTTCTTGAAATGCCAACTCCTTTTGCTTATTAAACCTTCTACTACATAATACACATCCATGGTCTCTGTGGCACTAACAGTCTTGTAGACCTCTTGATCTTTTTTTTCCAGCGTATTTGTCATCATTAATATTGTTAACTATGGCAGTACAGAGCAAGAGCAATCACCATGGCAGGTTCTAAGGTGCTTCTTGAGATACAGTGGCCTCTCCTGTTCCTCCCTATGGGGGAATCCTATTTCTCGCACCTCTGGCACTTGCGGTTTATGTGATAAGATTTCCTAGGTTGAAGGTTGGTGTAGGTGATAAGTACTATATTCAATCTAGCTTACTTTGCTCAACAAACTGAACCCATGATAAGTTGTAAGACATAACCTAGCAAATTGAAAGTGCTCACCTGTGTGTGCACACCCACTCTGTTGAAGTAGTAGAGGTAACTATTTGCATTAAAAAGTCCTGTCATAATTCTGAAGAACTTGTATTTAGGAACAAAGCTAATAACAAAGCCCTTTGGAATGTCTGTAAACTGAGTGTGAGACGTACTCTTGGGAAGGTCTTAACTGAGAGTGATTCAGGCTTCAGAAAAGGTTACTCTGCAGATACAGATAGCTTCCTTGGAATCTGAACGCGTGATAGCAAAAGAAATGGTGTTTTGCTGACTCTTATGAAAAATTTGTAATTATGAAGGAGGAGCAGAAAGAATTAAAAGAAATTGTCGCAATAAGCAAATACAATGTGATTTATGGTACAGAAAATGTTATTTCAGTATCTATGTACATATAAATATGAAAACTTTGGTAATGAAAATGTATTTTTTCTGAACAGATATTTAATTAGTGTGTTTTATAAGCTACCAATTTCCATTTTTGCTTTAGCAGACATTTTGAAAATCTTTTGCAAGCCTTTTTAAGGCAAATTCTGAAGTAGTCCTGAAGAATGCCAAGCTTATATTTTTTATTCTCTGCATTTTTAAAAAGCTTGGGAAAATGGTAGAAGATACTACAATTCTGAAATACTTGTGTTCAGTCAAACAGGATCAGACAGACTATGCTCCTGTTCTGCTCAGCAGGCGCAATAAACTACTTTTTATCAGTTAAATGAAAGCTGTTTCCATGTGAGGACTAACTTTGGTATTTGTATTAACCAAATATTTCAGTATTTATTTTTGATATTCCACAAAACCCCAGAAGTAACAGTGAAAGAAAGAGTTGACTGTATTGTTGCATAGCTTGTTTAGAGAGTATTGTTAACATAACTTTGAGTTTAGATAGATTTTTTTTATTTTTTTTTTTTTTTTTTTTTTTAGATGTATAATGATTGCATCAAGTGAGTGCAGAAATTAATTTTCTTGCAGTGGATGACAGAGAACTAAATTGTACTAAAAAAACCTTCAGGATTAAAATGAGTCTGTGTTTTTTCACCTCAGTCGTTGAGATCTACAGCACTTCTGTGTGTCTGAAAACACACCACTGCAGTTCCTTGCTATGTATGTCAAAATTTCTGTAAACACTAACAGTTGGAAGACAGTGACTTGTAGCTTGACACATATTTTCATTCAGGTTGAGCAGTGGGTTGTGTGAAAGCAGAATAGTTATTTTTTAGCTTACATAATACGAGAAAATTTATTTCACCTGTTAAGAAGGGTTGGGCAATTTTACTTGGCCATAAATAACCAAAAATAACGCAGTAGTGGCATACTTGCTAGGTAGTAACTGTGTACGTCACTGAGTAATTTTAAAAATCTTGCATAGCAGTACAGTTTGCAAAAGGTCATAATGATAAGCTCTCAGTATATAGCTTCAGTGCATCATCAGAACATTTACTGTGATTGTACCACACAGAGGTACATCACAGCTCTCACAATTTATATATAAAATTTTGAAAAAAAAAATCTCTTGCTGTATATGTTCTCAAGCATCTTAGATTTATTTTTCCTTTTTTTTACTGATGTTTATAATACTTGTTTGTGAAATGTATCCATTAAAAGGGTGTGCAGTGGTGTCTTCTGAAGGAAGAGGAGGTTATTCCCCGTATCAGAGCTATGGAAGGGCGTAGGGGGCGACCACCAAATCCAGACAGACAGCACTTTAGAGAGGAGTCAAGAATGAGACGACGCAAAGGCCGACCTCCCAATGTTGGTAGTGCTGAATTTCTAGACAACACTGATGCAAAGCTTTTGCGAAAGCTTCAGGCTCAAGGTAATTATGTTACTGTTTTCACAAAGGGTGTCGTAGGTATGTCGAGAGTTAATGCCTCTTCTGAAGAGGAGCAGTGTGTTTCACTAGGATATTAGTATACAACATTTTATTTTGGAAATTTATCACATGCTTTTATTGAAGCCTTTTTCTTTGTATCAGTAAATGCATATATGATAGAAAGGAAGAAGTGTCTTTAAGAGCTTACTGTATAGTTACTTTATTTAGATTTGTAAAGTATAAAAAAGCAGACATCCAATAATCTGGTTACCACTAATGTATTTATAAATTGGCAAAAATTAACAGATCTTTGTTTTCCTTGTATCAGCTCAAACAACAATGGACTTAGAAATTGACAACGCTGAAGTTAGCATTTCTGTGAAGGTTTTGACTGTTCCAGGGAAAATACTTTCCTTATGAAATCCCTGTAATAAGTAGTACTAATGCTGAGAGTAGAACTTCAGTGTTATCATGTACTGCTGTATATCCAAGGCATGAGGGCCTGGTTTTAAATAAACATTAGGTACATGACTTCTGAATTTCAGTTCTTCAGTCCATAAGTGTATCAGATTTTCTGAATGCTTCTAATTCAATATGAAAAATTCTTACAGCCCAGGAGTCAGGGTCTTTGTTTTAATTTAAGACTTAACTTGTCTTTCATATGCTGACTGTGGACATGTCTGGGTAGCTACCTTGTATTTTGTATTTTGAATGAAGCAGCATTACTGTCCTGATGCTATCACTTAGATATTTTTTCCTCCAAAAATAGTATTTTCTTTTATGCAGCAAATATCCATGTTAATTTCTGCTGTTCTGTTCTGATGTCTTTATGTCATGCAAATGTCTGGAATTTGACCTGCACCTTTATTGTGTGATCGCACTGTTTTTATGAACTCTGCTTTTTTTTTGAACAGAAATAGCTAGGCAAGCAGCACAAATAAAGCTACTGAGAAAACTCCAGAAGCAGGAACAAGCTCGAGCTGCCAAAGAAGCAAAAAAACAGCAGGGTAAGTATTAGTTGTGAAAGTCTGTGCATGCTAGCAGATTATTTTGAAAAGTATTCATGAAAAGTTACCTGCCTCTTGTCATGTTCTCATACTAAATTTTGCTTGCTTTTGTTTGTTAGCTATTATGGCAGCTGAAGAAAAGCGAAAGCAAAAGGAGCAGATTAAGATAATGAAGCAGCAGGTAAACTTTGTGATTGCTAACTCAGGTCTTAAATACGCTAATTACAAAGTAAGTGATTTAAATCTAGTTCTAAAGAGCACATGGTGTATATGCTTAAAATTCTAAACTTCATAGTTGTGTCAGGACATCCTAATTTTGTCTTGTCTTGATTTAAGCCACCCAACACAAGTAACTACTTGCCAATATCAGTAAGAAATTAAAAAGCTGTTACTGAAGCACAGTGATGCTGTCTTCTTATTTGATTCTGTGAAAAGAAATGGTGTTAAGTCTGTTTATGTAAATACTGGAATAGTGTAATTAGCTTCTTGGGTGATTCTGGCTCACTGTGAGTGGTTTTAGGTTGTGCATGAAGGGTTGGGTCTCTGTGTGCCAGTGAATTAATACATGCTTTTAAACATACAAGTATGGTTAAATAATGTCATAGCAAATACTTCCAACAACTTCAACATGAGCACCTGTGCGTAACTGTTGGTGCCTTCAGTGATATACTGGACATTATCTAATACTAGTAAAAATGCTAAACATACATTATTAAATGAAAACAAATGACTACATAGGGTGTGGGACTCAATAAAAAATATGTCTATAAACTTGGTCATTTTTTAAAAATATAAATTTACTTTCTCAATAATGATTTTTTTTTTTTTAAATAAGTAACTTTCTTCCTCTTGTAGGAAAAAATAAAGCGAATCCAACAAATCAGAATGGAGAAAGAACTTCGAGCTCAGCAAATTTTAGAGGTAAAAATAATGGCTCAAATAGAATGTTGACATTTTAAAGGATGTTTTATTTCAAAAATCACACATGCAATTAGGAATGTAACTAAATATAACAGGCCTGACAATCTGGACTTGCAAATGCCAGTTCAAAATGGTGTCTTAAAGATATTTTTCTTAAAAAAATCTATATTAATCTATATTAACTGTGACCTTTTAACTTGCAAGTGCTCACTTGAGTTCCCAACTTTCTACACAGATAGTTTTGTATTTGCTAAAGTTAATAGCATAGCTATTCCTATCTTGGAGAACAAGTTTGCAGTAATAGGTTATTAAAGTAGTAGCATGCGCTGCTCTGTGTGAAGTGCTGTGGATTTAAAATACTATGTTTATATATATGCTAGAATGTACTGGTGTATACTATTCTAGTTTGCTAACATATTAGCAAAGATAGATTGCTAATTTTCAAGTCTCCATTCATGGAAAGATTAATTGTGATCTTTTTGCGATTTATATTGTTTCTATGTATACTTAGTTAATAGCCGGTTGAAGTTATTTTTGAGTGGAACCTGAAATTCTGTCTTAATTTTTAAGAAGTGAATTGTGGATTGATTGATTATGAAAGCTGCTTTGAGGAAAAAAACTGATCCAGTGTACCTGATACGTAATGATGTTTTGAACTTTTAAAGGCACGTAACTGTATTTCTAGTCAGATTATTTTCAAGTTGTGATGGTGCTGGTGTGTTATCTGTTTTGCATGCACAGGCAAAAAAGAAAAAGAAGGAAGAAGCAGCAAATGCCAAATTATTGGAGGCCGAAAAACGAATAAAGGTTAGTTCAGAGGAGCTCTAAAAACAGTAACTGTGTTACTGTGCATAATACACATTGATAAATAAAAGCAATAAATTTGGAATGTTATTAATAGATAATGAAGCATAAATTGAAACAGCATATGAATAACGTATGATAATAGAAATCGTTAGAAATACAACATACATATGATAGTAGAAATATGTGAATCATACATGAAGAGAAGTTTGTGCATGTGACATATGTACATTCATACATACAGACAGTATGTTGGGAGACAGTAATTTTTTATGTGTCATTATGATGAGTTTTGCTTTCATGACACTTGATTTCCATAACTTAAAATCCTTATGCAGTAAAATTATTCACAGTATTCTTTTAAGCATGCCGTATTAAAAAACTTTGTTGCTTCTTAAGAAGCGTAGTCTTTTCTAGGCTGTATGCATATAAAACTACGGATCTCTTACAAATATTGAAAAATACAGTATATATATGTACTTCTTTTACTGCTTTGGCATTTCTGGTGTATTTTAATATGGAACTCCCAACTCAATAGATTTGCTTTCATGTATACTGTGTGTACTTCTCTGTGCTCAGTTTAGGGGTGGGAGGGAATTAAGAATTTTAATTCAGATGTGCATGTTTTATTGTGGTAGAAATATACAACTTGGTAAGTAAATTTTGATAGATATTTAAAATATTTTTTGTTCTTTTGTTTAAGGAAAAAGAGATGCGAAGGCAACAGGCTGTTCTTCTGAAACACCAGGTTCGTATACTTTCAGTTGACCAAATGGAATGCCAGTTGTGAGCTACTACTTAAGCTGTATTGGGGGGTGGAGTCTTCAAAATACGCCCTTTTTAAGTTTCTGGGTTTGATTCCTGCACAAATTTTCTTTCAGCTTATGATTTGTTGCTTTGCTTTGGTATTGGGGTCTTTTGGGGGATTATAAAGTGGTTTTGTGACTTTGTGATTTCTGTTTCATAATGTTGTGCCAACTCTTTCTACCAGGAGTTGGAGAGGCATAGACTAGATATGGTATGGGTATGTTTATTTTTGTACATCTAACACCGCATTGTGATTTGGTTGTGATATGGTTGTCATAGCAATGCATAAAATGTAGCACTGGCTGCTGTCATATTACATACTGCTGCATGGCTTTACAGCACAGTGCATTGCATACATCTGCTTGTCTTGTCTGTTACGGAAAAACAAAAAAAAGACATGTCTTGAACATGTATATAAATTGAACATGGCAATAAATAAATGAGGTTTTTAACCAGAAATCTATGTTACTGATGTCCCAGTAGAAATTGGACTACTGTATAAAATCAGAGATTAATAAATGCAAAATTAATAGGTAGTCATTTGGATAATTTTTGCAAGCCTTGTCCCATTCACTGGGAGTGAATCCAAACATTTTAAATACAATTTGAATTAACCTGTTCTGGAAATCAGAATGATGTCTTTCCTAAGTTTGTAAGGTACTGAGGAAATTAGCTTTCAGATGGTGGTAAATTCATAATAAGTATACAGTGAAACATTAGAATGTAATCCTAGCCTCCCTGAATTATATGATAAAATTTCCCTAGCCTTTACTGGGGCCAAGATTTATTCCACAGCTTTTCAGGGAAAGTCCCCATACTTAATGCTCTATGATACAGCTCCTTAATGCATTTGGAGTTACTGACATAATTTATTGAGGGACAGCCATCAGTAAATGCAAGTGTTGTTGCATATGTGTATGCACCATCACTAGCTTGGTTGAAACTGATATAGAGCTGAGAAAATTAATCATATTAATTCGTTGCTAGTTACAAAAATGTTAGTATTTGCAGTGTTTGAAAATGACCAGTTTAAAATTTCTGCTGAATTGGCTATTGAAGAAATAAATTGCAAGTTCCCTAATAGCAGATGTAAGGTAACTGACCTGTTCCAGCCAACCATTATGCTTTTTGTTCTGCCAGCTTATGAAGGAGCATCACAACTGACCATAAGTAAATCTGTATGCTTCTTTTTTACACTGTCTCCATGTTCATTGCTTTACCTTTTTGCTTTTGATTGTTCCTGTATTTGCTTTCTAAACCTGAACTAAAACATGCACAGACTTGGCCATTCTTGTCCTATATTTAGTATTTATTGTGACTTGTCTATTAATGCTAAATTTGTTACTCAGCTTTTTTACTGATTTGAAAATGTGGATTAGTTTTTTTTCTAATATTGCCTGCTTCAATAGGAGCGAGAAAGGAGAAGACAGCATATGATGCTTATGAAAGCCATGGAAGCACGTAAAAAAGCTGAAGTGAGTATTAATCTCTGAAAGTTTCAACTTTTCATGGTTTCAGTCTGCTGTGATCTGTAGAAGTGTCTTCAATGCAACTGTACCTATAATTTCGTTCCTATACATGGCAGTGGCTGGATGAGAAGTAATAGGCACAAACTGAAATACATGAAATTCTGTTTAAACTTAAGAAAATCTTTTTTACTTCGAGGGTAATGGTTGAACAGCACAGATTGCCAAGGTAGGTTATGGAGCTGTGACTTGCAGTAGCTGATGCTGCTGGTGGGGGTGATGGCAGGAGGATGATGTGACAGCACACACAAGGGATGGGAACTGAGTGATTTGAAGCAGGCCCTTCCATCATTATTGATTCTGAGCAGGAAGCTGGTAGTTGCATAGTCATTTCAGAGTCCTTAGGATTTCCTGGAGAAAAAAGCTTTATTTTCTTTTCTTCTCGTTGTTCATGTGTATAAGAGCAAGGACTTTATCATACTGACTTGTCAGATTATTTAAAAAAAGTACATAGTGGAATAGCATTGATGATAAAACCAAAACTGTACTGTATGATTGATGAAACTTTCATTAGACAATGATAAACTAATTTACATCTTAATTAATCCAGAGGCTGTCTTAATTTTTAATGCTGATATTATCTTTAGGGGGACTATCAGTGCTGGAACATAATTGCTAACTTCTTAAACCTTACTTTATATGTATCTGTATATCCTGAGACACTTTTAATCTCTCTATCCTGAGACTTTTCTAAATAAAAATAGCTAAGAAATTGAAATAAAATAACCATCATTATAGCATATAGTTGTCAAAGAAATTGTTTTCTTTGACAGTTTTTTTTCTTAGGTATGTTCCGAACTTTAAATGAAAGTGACAGCCCAAAAGAAAAAATGAATAATGCTTCAGTGCAAGGAAGAATTTTAGGGTTAATTCTAAGCTGACTGGAAAAGGTGCCCACCTAGATTTCTTGTTTGTAAAGAGAGAGGGACTCATGGGCGAGTGATAACTGGGGGCTGTCTTGGTGTCCTGGGTTCAGCAGCAGCAGTCATTTTTCTCCTTCTTAGTAGCTGGTGCAGTGCTGTGTTTTTGACTTTCAGCCTGGGAACAGTGCTGATAACACCGATGTTTTTAGTTGTTGCTAAGTGATATTTACTCTGACCAAGTTGTTTCTGAGTCTCATGCTCTGCCAGGGAGGAGGGGAATGTGGGAGGAAGCAGAGCCAGGGCGCCTGACCCAAACTAGCCAAAGAGGTATTCCATACCAGAGTATGTCATGCCCGCTATATAACCTGGGAGCAGTAATCCGGAAGGGCTAGATCATTGCTCGGGTCGGGCTGGGTATCCGTCAGGGGATGGTGAGCAATTATATTCTTTCCCCTTGTTACTTCCCTTATCATTATTATTATTGGTGGCAGCAGCAGTGATTTGTGTTATACCTTAGTTACTGGACTGTTCTTATCTCAACCTGTGGGAGTTACATTCTTTCAGTTCTCCTCCCCATCCCTCTGGGAGTGGAAGAGGGAGGAGGAAGAAGGGAGGGGAGTGAGTGAGCTCGTGGTTTTGAGTTACCAGCTGGGCTTAAACCATGACACTTGGTCATAGCAATGACGAGCTAGTTAAATTTCAAATCATTAGTGGTAGGAGAAAAGCCACCTGCGAGACTTCAAGCTGGGATATGGGAATAGCAGACTTATGGCTGCTGAAGGAGCTAGTTAGGAAGGTCCCCATGGAATCTGCTTTTGATGGTAGTGGGATGCATGGATGCTAGTCATTTTTTAAGAGCCATCGCTTAAGAGCGCAGGAGCAGGCAACTCTAAATTGTGGGAAGTCAAGCAAGGAGGGTAGAAGGCCGGCTTGCCTGAGCAGGAATCTTTAGAACTTCTAGGTTCTAGAAGAAGGATAGGCAACATAGGAGGACTCTTGGGATGCTGTTTGCCACTGCAGGAAGAAAATTTGGGTGGCCAAAGCTCAGTTAAGGTTCAGGCTGGCTAGTACTGTGAAGGACAATGAAAAGGGCTTTCTAAAAGATGTTAACAGCAAAAAGGAGGAACAGAGATAACATTGGTTCATTACTTGATGTGGTTGGTCACCTCACAAATAGGGATGTAGAAAAAGCAGAGGTGTTGTGTTTATCTAACACCATGATGTGCCCCAAGACCCCTGGAGCCCAGTGACAGAAGGCTATGACTGGGGTGGGGGTGTGATAAAGTCCCAGCTGACTCTGAGCATGTTGAAGACTTGCTGTTCCAGCTGGGTGCATGTAAGTCTATGACACGTGATGCAGTTCATCCCAGGGTACTGAAATGTTACTGCAGTACCTCTTTCTGTTATTTTTCAATGACATTGAAAATCTGGAGAGGCCCCAGTCACCTAGGAGCTGGCAAATGATGTCCCAGTTTTTAAGAAGGGAGAGAAGGCAGATCCTGGTCTCACTTCGGTGCCTGGTAAAAGGTTATTCTGAGAGTTACTGAGAAACAGAGACAATGCAGTCATTTGCCATAGTCAGCATGGGTTCATGGAGGAAAAGACGTGCTTAACTGGCTGAATTTCTTTTTATGACAAGGTCACCCATCTAGTTGACAAACAGAAGTCAGTACATGTGTATGCGGGTTTTAATTTTTAGCAAAGCTTTTGATGCTGTCTCTCACAGTATCCTTCTGGACAACATGTCCAATGTACAGCTGAACAAGTGCATAATATGTTGGGTGAACAATTGTCTCACGGATGGGGTTCAAGAAATTTTAATAAACGGGGTCACATCGCACTGGTGGTCAGTCACCAGCGGGGAACCCCAGGGCTCAATTTTAGGGCCAGTGCTCCTTAATGTTCTCATAAATTACCTGGTTGCAGGAGTTGAGTATACATTAATTACATTTGCTGATGATACTAAACTACGAGGAGCTGAACCCAGGACAACTCCCTTGATGGTACAGACATCTTACAGAGAGCGTTCTGGACAGACTAGAGAGCTCGGCAATCACCTACCATATGAAATTTAACAAAAGCAAATGTCAGATTCTCCACCTGGGATGGGGTAGTCCTGGTTATGTGTACAAATTGGGGGTGGAGAGGCTGGGGAGCAGCCTTGCAGAAAGAAATCTAGGAGTTTGGGTTGATGGCACACACACCAGCAGTGTGCCTTGGCAGCCAAAAGAGCCAGCCATATCCTGGGGTGCATCAACCACAGATCACTAGCCTGTTGAGTGTGTGATTATCCTACTCTGCACTGCAGTGGTGCAGCCCCACATTGGGTACTGTGTGCAGGTTTTAGGCACCTCAATATGAGAAGGACATAAAACCATTAGAGTGTGTCTAGAAGAGGATGAGCAAGATGGTGAAGGATCTTGAGGGCAAGATGTCTGGGGGGTGGCTGAGGTCACTTGGTTTCTTCAGCCTGGAGAAAAAAAGGCTGAGGGAGGACCTAGTTGCAGTGTACAACTTCCTTGAGGGGGGCAGCAGGCTGAATGGCTGATAGTCTGATCCAGTGTGGAAATGATATTCTGTTATAAATCTAATAGTAAATATTTATTGCAGCTAGTAAACATAGCATGGTTAAGGTTTGAATTTTTTATCATAACTGTAAATTAGTATGTTGGCACTTAAATATCCACATGTACTTCTCTTGTTTCTGTCTGACATAGAATTTCTCTGTCAAAAAGAAGTTGTAGGAAATGCCAGTTGTCTTTGAGACCTTGACACAGGTTAAGATGCAAGGCAATGAACCATTTAAAAAGCAAGTCAGGGAGTATTTTCCATTTTAAAATAAATTCACTGATTTTTTGTGCTGCTTTAGAGTATTTTGATTTTTCCATACAAGGTGTATGCTGGTAAAGAGAGAAAACCATGGTTAAGCTGTGTCCCCCTTATGAAATCATCGCATATATGAGGGCTTGCGTTGTCAATACAGAGAGTGCTTGCACAACCACAAAGCAGCCATTGGGCAGATGGGTAATTCTGTACGTGACTGCTTTTTTATTTTTTTGCCAGTTAATGTCATTCTACAAATGCAGATGAGTCCTGGCTTAGATTTATGCAAAGTTTGGTAGTAATAAACTGAAGAGACTGGAGTGACCTCTTAAACTGACAGAGTAATTGGGAGTGATTCTAAATAGTTTGGATTAGTTTGGCTCTTTAGCTCTTCTGTGTCCACAGGTAAAAAGCACTTAGAGTGTCTTCACCTGTTGCGTCAGGTTCTTAGGTCATGGCAATCACACACACATAGGTTTGTGTATATGCACACAGTTCTGTGATCTAAAGAGGTAGCATTGGTATATGACAGATTCCATGCATGATTTCTTAACACTTTGCCTTCGATATCAGTTGCATAGAGGTGTGCAATGAGTTGTGTAAGCAGGACAGCATATCAACACCAGGTATGTAACAGCAGAACCCCAGGAGTCAGGGATGGGAAAGGCAATGGGAGCTCCAAATTCAGCAGCAGCCCTAGTAGGTTAGAGAGACAAAGTTCATATAGTATTCTGTGGGACATCAGTGTAGAGGGTGCTGGGAGAGAAAAATAAGGAATGCTAGGCTTCTCACTTGATTATCCCTGTATTCCTGTTGTACAGAGTAAGATATTAATGACTGACTGATTTTCATATGGCATGCCAAGTATGTGGTAGTTAAAGGCTGGAAGCTATGTGTCGTGAAAAGATCAGTTGTGTTTTGTAAGCTGTTCATATCCAGAATATGTCTAATAGGAGTTTTTAAACCATGTGTTGTCTGGAGAGGTTTTTCCGACCACTGCTTTCGTGAGTGGTCTCTGCTTTTAGCCAGATGACTATTGATGATACTAGTGTGTAAGTGGGGCCTTTAAAATTGGATGTCATGAGTGTATGGCAGCTCTTCACCATACTTTCACTCAGTCATCTTTGTGAAATGGTTTTCCACAGAATCTTACATAATACCCATTTCCATGTGGACAGGAGGGGAAAAAAAAAAAAGAATCTTAGATTTGCTCACAAATTCTATGATTTTGTTCTATTTCTGTAGTTTCCCCTTTCCCTTTACTTGAATGCAGGTTGCTTAATGCTGTGGTAATTATTAAGATTATGTAAGTAGTGCTTTTCACATTCTTAAATTGTTCCATTGTAAGTACAAGACTTGTATTTTATTTTCTACCCTATTAATTCTATTTAAGGAAAAGGAGCGGTTAAAGCAAGAGAAACGTGATGAAAAAAGATTAAATAAAGAACGTAAACTGGAACAACGCAGGTTGGAATTAGAAATGGCAAAGGAACTAAAGAAACCTAATGAAGATATGTGCTTAGCAGACCAGAAGGTAATTGTAATAATGTAAACTTATTTTCTTGCTTCTTGTTTTTGTATTACGCCATTGTGACAATAACTTTTTTCTCCTGCAGCCACTCCAAAGCATTCAAGTATTGGTCTAGATAACTATTTAAAATAGATGCAAATACAAGATACTACAAACACTAAAGTAGAATATGTTTTGTTAATTAAAAGCAATCTGTTGAAAAGTGACCTGCTTCCCAAAAAGTGCTTGCATTGATTGCTTAAAAAATCAATCAATTACACTATGACTTGTTTTTACAGCAGGATCATGTATCATGTCTCAGTTCATAGGCACTAGGTAGAGCTTTTCTCATATGTGCAACTGTTCTAAACTGCTACGCAAAACAGTTACTGTCCCAGTCTTCTGTGTTCTTAGTTCTTGTCCTTCAGAACTTTACATACTTCAGCTTCGAGCTCTCTCTGTTTCAGAGAATTCCCCTCCCTATGTCCCCCAAGTATTTTATGCCACCTTACATAGTATTTTAGCTCAGAATAGAGCCTGAGAGCCTTTCCTGGCCAAAAAGTATTTACTAATATCTTGCTTCCTGTAGTTTATGAAAAGGTAAACATGCTTCAACTTTAACTTAAATTTACTGATGGGAATGTGAGGGAGCAGCTTCTCTATATCCTTTACCTTCTAGCATTGTCATGCTGTAGGTCATATGGAAGTATCACCCAATTTTCTTAGCTAGTATCAAAAAAGTTTTCTTTTGAAATGAATGCTACTGAATCTTTCATAGTTTTTCTTTACTTTTCAGCCTTTGCCAGAGTTGCCTCGCATCCCAGGCCTTGTTCTCAATGGAAGCACATTTTCTGATTGTCTCATGGTAGTGCAGTTCCTACGTAACTTTGGTAAAGTTCTTGGCTTTGATGTCAGTGTGGATGTCCCTTCCCTGAGCGTTCTTCAAGAGGGTTTGCTAAACATAGGGGACAGCATGGGAGAAGTACAAGACTTGCTTGTAAGGCTTGTCTCTGCAGCTGTTTGTGATCCAGGACTTCTTACAGGTTATAAGGTAAAAAAAATAATAAATAAAATCTGTAGTAAACACTCTGTGTTTATGAACGCATTCTTCATAATGCATCTTTGGCACCCCTCTGCATTTAGATTCTCTTTCCTAATTCTTCTCTTTGGTGTCACTGTTCTAATGTTACTCAAAGACTGTCTGTGCCCTGTCAGCCTTCCCAGAAGTTGTATATTTCTGGGCATTTTCTCTACCCACCCCCATTTTTATTTGGACCTCTTGGAGGGTAGTATCACATCTGCGGCCACATCTTTTATGCCACCTCCACCCCCTATTTCTTCCCCCTTTCATTCTTACCCTAGTGTTATATTCTCAGTGAATCTTGCTGTTTCTTTCTCCAAAGTCTGCTGTCTGCATCAAAACTGTGATGTATTCATGATTCTCTTTCTTCGTTATCATACTTTTTTGAGCCAGCACAGCTCCTTTCTACTCCAGAATGTTACATAGCATGATTGTACAAAACAGTATTTATCAGGTTCCAGTGGACCTTTTTTCATTTAACTTACTTCATTAATGTTATCTCTGTTCTTAAAAACTTAGTGGTGAAGACAGTTTATTACTGTAATCAAGATTTACATTTGAATAATTTTAAAGAAAAAATTCTGATTTACAGTCCTTATGTGAAAATGCAAACAAACCCACCCCACTGTTTTATAGCCTGCAGAGGAAAAGAGTATCTTAAGATGCGATTGTTTGAAATGTCTGTATTCTCTTTAGGCTAAAACTATTCTTGGGGAACACCTACTGAACGTTGGTGTCAATCGAGATAATGTGTCCGAGATTCTGCAGATATTCATGGAGGCTCACTGTGGGCAAACTGAGCTGACAGAGAGCTTGAAGACAAAAGCTTTTCAGGCACATACTCCAGCTCAGAAAGCATCAGTATTTGCTTTTCTTGTCAATGAGTTAGCATGCAGCAAAAGTGTAGTAAGGTAAGATTTTTCAGAAACAGGTCTGTAAAAACTATAAAAATGTTATAGTTCAAAATTACTGTATACACTGTGTTCTGTTTCTTGATGTTCTTATAAGGAAAGCTGAAGTTTTCTATGTTACTGTACTGCTTCTTACCATTATGTACTCCTGATATGATGGAAGAGTGGAACTTTTCCATGTTTGATCTGTAAGTTTCTTTTCAAAGCTTGCACGAAAATTTTTCCAGCTATGCTGGGAGGAGGAGATGAGGTTGATTACAAAGAAATTTACAAGAGATTCTAAGGAAGAATAATTTAGAAGAGTTGTAAAAGTCTTCTACAGTACTGTTGTCCTTGGGGTTTCTTCTTTGGTCTTTTTTCTTTTGGTTTGGTGTGGTTTGGTTTTTGGGTTTGTTTGTTTGTTTTTGGGTTTGTTTTTTTAAAGATCTCTTTTGTCCAGATACTTTAGGGTCATAAACTGATGTGGCAAGCCTGATTTATCATGGTAATAATTCAAGAAAACTCATACCTCATTTGTGGTCAGTAATTATAGCATTTGATAACTTTAAAACCCACAATGTTCAACAACTTTTTAAAACCCAACAATATGCAATAAAAATTTGGGAAGTGCCTGTCTTTGGGATACCTGTACTTCCATATACTTACTGTGGTAAAGTCTTTTATCATTTAATTGTGCTGATTTGTTCCCTGGTGATTTCCGCTGCTTCTGTTAAATTGTGCTGCAAAAGCAATCAGGGTTGTTGTATAAGCAAGAGTGAAAGAGATGCTTCATTTTTTGCAAAGTTGAAGAATAGCAGAAGTGGCCAACGGAAGCACAGTGCATGTACTGTGCAAGAGGATTGATGTGCATTAATCAAATCCCTCATAGTAAGAACTTTATCTTATTGCATGTTATGAGGTGTTAAGTCAGATTTGTAGAAACAATTATTCAGAACTTTAGTTTCTATATTTGCATCATAGAAACAACTATGACCTGTTAAATTGTTGAGACTGGGATGTTTCAGAAGTGGATGGTTGCTGCAGTGAAGCACTTTTTTGTGTTCTTCAATGTCTTCAGTGGAGAGTGAACATCAGTTTGTAGATCATGTGGATTCTAGTTAGAATACCATAGATGTACCAGTGATAACTTTGCAGCTGAGGGCTAGCTGCTTGGTAGCAAATACTGCTTTGTGGAGGCTTGATATTGAATTAGGGCTATTGAAAGAAATGTCAAATTATTTGAATTACATGCTTCTTATGGAAGGAAAGCTTATGTGATACTGTGAATAAAGATTGCCTCACATAGGTACAGCAGTACACTACATTGCATTCCTAGTATTGGAATTTCCTGGCTTTAAAAATATTTATTTTGAATTTTAAGCATTTCTCTAACATAGTTCTTTGAGACAAAGTATCTGTACATAAACATCTGTCAGAAAAAGGTATGTAAGTTCACCGTTGATGGATTATTTTGTCTTTGACAGTGAAATTGATAAAAACATTGATTACATGTCAAACTTAAGGAGAGATAAATGGATGGTTGAAGGCAAGCTTCGGAAGTAAGTTTTGTTTCCTTAAATATTGTGATATATTGCTTTTTTGCATTTAGATATGGTTCAGAGGATGAAATTAGCTGACGCAGTTACAGGTTCACCAAGAAATTAGTAACTGAATTGGTTAATTAAGGTGGACGCAGATTTAGAATGTGCATTACCAGTCTTTGACAATTTGTTAAAGATCCGTGAGACTCAGAGGGTTAGTGTCCCTCAGAACTGGAGCAAAGTCAAGTCCATTTTGTATTCCTTGGCAGAAGGTAAACATTTTTTAACTGGAGTATTACAGGAGCTCACAAATCACTGCTGATGTTATCAGAGTTTATTTGGAGCTACCATAATTACCAATGTTCATTCTGTAAGGCATTTTAAGATGATGTGACTTTCATGCAACAGTTACCAATCAAATTTCATTAATTTATATTATGTAATCATAGTATTTCCCATCTGTCAGTGTTGCATTGTTCCCTATAACTAGAGATCGTATGTAGAATGCAAACTTTGAGATTTTTTTTTTTTTTATATTTCTGTTTAAGGTAAAATTGGAACTTTTAAAGGGTTGTCAGTTTCATACCCACTGTTCCCCAATCCTACAAGACAAAATTCCATACAGCAAGCATACTGGCTCCAACTGCCAGGAAGCTAGAAGGCATAAAGTTGATGAATCACAGGGGGTAAAAATACATGGCCAGACTCTACTTTCTTTTTTTTTTTTTTTCTTAGTCATCTTTACTTCTTACTAGGAATGGTAAATCCTTTCTTAGTCCTTGCTTTAGGTACTTGTGTTTCTAATCTCATGTCTCCCTTTTTTCCCTTTAATATATCTCAGAAGGAAGAAGGAAAGAAGTAAGGAAGAAGGACAAGAGGGAGGTAGAGGAAAAAATTAGACCAGTTAAAAAGAAATTCTCTACTGATACTGTAGATCATGATCTGCACAGGGTTAATGTATTTTATCTTTTAGGAGAATCCAAATACTTTTTCCTGTCTTCATCTGTGTCCCCTCTAAATGGTATAGTTTAAAAAGTGTTTCTGAAGTTCTAATGTAGCCAACTGTCTGTTAGTGGAATGGAACCCTTACATGTCTTTGTCTCCTTAGGGACTGCTTAGTCTTTCTCTCCCTCCGTCAAACTGTAAGTACTCGTAGATGGTAGGATCCTCCCTTTTCCTCATGATCTCTCTTTTCTTCCCTTTCAAATAGTGTGCATAAATACCCTGAAGTCCCAAGCCCTCCTCTTCCTTCCTACAGTCATTGCTCCATGTCTTGGTTTTTCCCCAAATGTGTGGATTTCAGGTTGAAGTAGTGCTGTCCTTATTTTCAAGCATAAGTAATGTGTGAGTGCTCAGCAGCATTATTCTTCTGCTGCTTTGAATTCACTGGACTTGATTCAATCACCTTTCACCTTTGGTTCAAAATCTTCTGATTTTCCACAGTTTTTCTGATGAACTCTAAGAAGCTTTTTGGAAGAGTCTTCTTTGATCAATTTTAAACAATGCTTTCTCCCTATTATGTCAGTTGGTGTTTGACATGAACTCTCAGAACTGTTCTGGGGCTTCTCTGAAAAGAATCTGTCCATTTCAGTCTTCTGTTTGGTCTTTTTTTTCCTACTGCCAGAATTTATTCTTTCCCATGTTATCATCCCCGTCCATTTGAAAACTGAGTCTAGTTTTTAAGCATCCAAGTCCCAAACAGTTTTGCATAGGAGTATCTGGGCTACTTGCCATGTGCTCAACAGATCTGTGCTCTTTTTACATACCTGCAGACCTTGACAAGACCCTCAGCACCAAGCCCATCATGCGTGGGAAGTGCATAGTGGTAGAACAGTGGATGCAGAGGACTGGGTTTATTTCTTAGTTTGCCAGTGTTTCTTGTGGTAAATCTTCATACCACTGTGTCCAGACTGTCTTGAACTCTTTATGAGTTTTTTTTTTACAAGATCTTCAACTGGATTTCAGGGACAGGGGGAGGGAAGGGGATAAAAAAAAAACCCCAAAACAAACCACCTGTGTTTGTAAGATAGAAAAAGCAACATTAAAACTCCAGATTGGAAAAAGGAATCATTGTGTAAAAGCTCTGTTGTTGGTGGTGTTTTTTGTTTGTTTATATTTATTTATTTATTTTTTTTTTGGGGGGGGGGGTTGTTGTTGGTTTTGGGTTTTTTGGAGGGGTTTTGTTCCTCTCAAGGACACTGAACCAACATTCTTTGATAAGTGTAATATATATGGTTGGAAACTGAATTCTGAGCTGCCAGGACCGTTTCTGCTAGGCTTGATGGTCTGTGATAGGTTGTATCTTATTCCTTCTCTATCACATCTAGATGTGAATCTTGATACTGATCACCATTTTTGTAAAGGCACCTGTCTCATACAATCAAGTCTTCTTTCTTTGTGCTTTCTGTATCACAGTTATAGTCAGAAGGCTCACCTGAGATGATTCAGTTATTTATTTTTTTTTAGCTAGGTAATCATAATCTCAGCATCTCCTTTTCTGTTACATGTCTTCTCCTTGGCATTTCTTTTGTAGTTTGATCAGTATAAAAAGGGATAAAATAAAAGAGTTAGGTACTGTCTGTTTCTTTAAGAGACTTGTGATACTGTAGAACAAGGTTTTTCACTGCAACGGTGTTCTTTTTAACATGCCAGCATTATGGCATGCTCCTTGTAAGCTGATTTCTTTCCAATGAGGCCATCTCAACTGTAAATGATGATGGTATATCAAAAGCAGTGTTACATAAGGGGACAAATTTACATCCCAAGTTTGGGCAGGAGGTGGTAATGTTGATTTGGGAAGCTTTTATTTCTTGAAATGCAGGCTGAAGTAAGTTAAAGTTGCTTAATATTTGTGTGCAAAAATTGTAAGGAAGGCATGAGAATTAAGTCAAAAGTTGAATTTTTGTGTGGCTAAAGCCACACATCTGATTATCTGATGGGCCACCCACTCTTCTTGTAAGTAGACTTTATAATTTTCTCAGTAGTTGCAGATGTCACTTTAGTGTATACGTGAAAGTGAGGAAGATGAAACAGTTTTCTGTGTGAAGGTTTTCTTCTCTCAATGAGTCATATGTCTAAGTAGCAACAGGAAAAGTATGCTACCCCTTGAAATACCTGGACAGTATTTAAGTTACTCTCTTACTGGCTTTTGCCGCTACACTCATTTGGATACAGACTGCTGCCTTCTTATGGTGCTATTAAAAGAGAGCATCTTTGATTCATCTCCATCCTTGCAATTTGTCATGCAGGCTCCCTTTAGTGCTTGACAGCATTATGTCTCTTATTTTTGCTTTCAGCAAAAGTAGCCTTTTTCTCTTCTTCTCATTTCTTTTAGATATATTAAAGATGTGTTTGCTGGTTGTTGCACTTCCAGCTGCCAGCTTTATTATTGAATCGTCTTCAAGATAAGTTTAGTCTTATCTTGAAAATTGTCTTGCAACAGTCAATCCAATCATAGACTAGTGGCTTTGTTGGGGAGTTAATTCCTGTATATAGACAGGAATTTCCAGTCCAGATGAAGCGGATTTGATGGTTTGAAGTTGTCCTCATAAAAAGGAAGTTTTTGTCTAGAAAACTTAACTCAGTGGACACTTGAGTAGTATTTATGCTCAGCCATGCTAAGGCTCTTTGCACCAGACCTGAAAATGTTACTTGCTCCAAATTTACCAGAAGGCCTGAGAATTATTTTTTTTTAAATTAAAAACAACAGCGACAAAAAATTGGTTGCTAAAATAGCTAAAAATTCATTTGTATTAGAAAAATAACGTAAATATTTCTAAATTCCCCAGTGGATTAGCCACTGCATATAAAACAAGCAACTAACCAACCAAAAAAATACCCAAACTACAAACCCCCCCCCAAAAAAAAAAAAAAACAAACCACACACACACAAAAAACCCCAGGCCAACTGTTTTCAAGCAAACGGAAGTCCCCTTGATGATTTCTTGCTACTAGTCTTTTTAAAAAGTGCTGCTACCAATGGAGCAGTGACGGCTTCATTTAAATCTGTGCTGTTGAGTACTGGCTTTGTATGTCAGTATTTAGAAGGCTGATGCATTTGTCTGTATGTCCAGAAGCCAGTACTTCTACAGCACTTGCCATACTTGTAGCCACTTGCTGTATGGAATATTGTTTTGTAGGATGGGAAGAGAGAGAAGTAAGACAAGGAAAAATTACGTACTGGTAATTGTGTTTGTCGTTACCGTTCTACTTTTCCCATCCTACCTTCTTCCAGTCATCTTTTCCAAAAATCTTTGTCTTTTCTACACGTTTATGAATCTCTTCTGAGACAGTTGCATTTTTGGTCTGCATTACAAGTTAGGGCTGGCTATTTACTTACACCTCCTGTGGTTCAGCATGTTTGCCTGCTAGCTCCCCGATAGGTGGAACTATAATTTTTGCTGTGTGGAATCTTGTCTTATAGGGGTTTTATAGAAGAAGAAGGTCTACTACAACCATAATTACTGGTATGTAAGTTTCCCTTTTCTTTTATAAAAGGAAAAATGAGAGTTTGAGTAATCTCCTAGTAGTTTAGGTAGCTCAGATTTCTTAGAAAAGAAAGTATGTCCTAGAAAAAGAGGTCAGCCAAGGGACTAGAGTCAAACAATAATACTAAATTAAAAATGTGTAAGAATATGAAAAGGAAAAAAAAATACAGTTTAAACCAATCTTGCTGTTGCTATGCAAATGTAAACAATTCCATTCTTCCAATTGAGGATTTTTGCCTTTCTCCCTTTCCCTACCCCAGACACAGATATTTTATGATCATGTTCTTAAATGCATTAAACCAAAGATAGAGAAGTTGAAATGGTTCTTCCTTCTAGTTGTCTTTTCTGACTCTCCAAAATCCCTCTTCTGTTTCATTTCTTCTAAACAGTTGTGCAGTAAAATTCACCCGGGAGAAACAGAAATTCTACTCAGAACTGAGTACGAGGTTTAAGGGGTTTCATTACCTGAATTTTTCTTACTGACTAATGGCAATAAATACTGAGAAAATATGATATCAGAACAGAAGAACTAATCTGAATCTAAAATGTATAATTTACTTTCAGTCACATAGGAAGAAAGGTATGTTTATGCTAGAAACATACTCCTTAATTTCGCCCCTTGTCATGTGTTTCAAGGCTTAGAATCATTCATGCAAAAAAAACTGGCAAAAGAGATGCTACAGGAGGTGGAGACATAGGAGAGGAGCAGCACTCTTTGGAAACACCAGCACCAGGCCGAAAACGCAGACGAAAGGGAGGGGACAGTGATTATGATGATGATGATGATGACGACAGTGACGATCAGGCAGATGAGGATGATGAGGATGAAGAGGACAAAGAAGATAAAAAAGGAAAGAAGGCAGAAGTTTGTGAGGATGAGGTGGGGGATTTTAAATATAGTGAAACTTAACTAGTAAATTAAAACTTAGCTTCCTTCTGTTTTTCTGCAGTATGACACTGCTTCCCCAAAAATCTCACAATAAAAAGGAAAGAAGAATAACTTATCTCCAGTAGTTTTGGATTTGTGGAATAAGTTTATTTTCCAGATATTTTTTTCCCCCTTTTCTTGGGAGCTATTATAGTATGGGTCGTGGTGGTTTTGTTGTGGTGTGCTTACTTGTCTTAATTTTTTGAAGTTCTGAAGGATTGAACCAGATCCAGACAGCCTCACTTTTGTTAGCAAATAAACATAACTGTTGTTTTCTCTTAGGAGAATAAAGGTCTATTATTATTAGATTAGTTAACAAAGTATGAAAGAAGTGTAAAGTTATCTATTATAAAGCTTGCCTTTGACCTTCCTGTGTCGTTTTTTTTTCCATGACTTTTATAGAGTAGTCACTGTGCAACTGCATTTGATCACAAGATGATAAATTTTACTAGTCAGTATCAGATAAGATACAGGAAGGATCACTGAAACTTTTTTAGCTTGTTGAGCTGAATTGTATCTACAATAGCAAAAAATTTATTTATTTTTTTCTTTTAATATAGAAGTGTTACAGGCCTGTAAGATGCACTGTAGAACTCTAGAATTCTCTACTAGATGAAACCTGATAAAGGAGTCAAGCACTACTGAGTACTAGATTTTAGTGCACTGAGTGTTGGATTATTTGGTAGAAAATAATCCATTTATGCAGGGTTATTGAAGTTCAGAGTAAGTTTTTCTGGGTGTGGTGGATGTGGCTGCTTGAACAATGAATCTATACAATATGGTATGTGAACTCCAATCTTCACGAGCACTCTTCATTAGACACAACTAATTTCTAGGGTAGGAACAGCCCTTTGTGATGTCTTCCTGGGTTTATTTTACGTACTGTAATGTGTATGAATTTAAGAGAATACCTTGGAGGCATAACACAAAGCTCTTAAAACTTCATGTTTCAAAATTAAAAATCAGTAATATTTTGGTTCCATTTAGTACAGTCTCCTGTTTTGGTGCACTGGGCATTTCATAGACAGAAGTCCTGGAACTCCAGTGGAGACAGACGTTCATTGCATTCATGTTGTATGTGTATGTTATTTCAGAAGGCTTCACTCCAGTACACTCTTACAGAACCAAAAAATACAACACCAGTATCTTCTGGTGCAAGCAACTGGGAGCAACTAGGATTTTGGTTGTATTCTTTTGGAAGCTTACTGTTAACCCCAAAGACCTTCTTGAACTAAATTAAAACTCTCTTTATGGAAACAACTGTAATTTTTAAACTGTGTCAAGAAGGAGGACACTATAGACTTAATCATGGGTGCATTTCTCTTCAGAGCTCAGCAAGATTAATACTGGAACTTCTATAGCAGACTTGTAATTTAAAATGGCTTTACAGTTTCTTGTAGACATTGGAATAAAATGAACAAAGACTAATAAGGTTTTGACAAATTCTGTTATTTCATGCATGAAAACCATGTACAAATTAATTTGAATATCCAAAAAGCTTCTTAGAAACTAAAGCTTAGATTTGATAGTCCTAAGTGTTCATGCAGAAACTGAATTATTTCCTCCAGAAAAAGAATGTTTTCAGATGAACATTTGGCCACAAGCTTTCTCCTTTGTGTGCGTCTGGGATGGTTTGGAAAGATTCAGTATATATCTTTTTCCAATTATGTTCTTCCTAGTCAAAATATATCGAAGATGTACAGAATTTGAAGTTTTCTACCCTTAGAATTTACCTCTCATTTTCTGTTACATCTTTTAACTGTAATATTAGTAAGACATGACAATGTGATTTTATCCTGAAATAAATTTGGCATGACAATATATTTGGTGATTACAGGATGATGGAGACCAGACAGCAAGTGTTGAAGAACTAGAGAAGCAGATTGAAAAACTGGCAAAGGTGAGGGGTTATTTGTCTTTACACTACGGCTTTGATCACTGGGTGTCGTAAGTTAGAATGTTATCAGTAATTTTCAGTGCTCCAGCTTAAATGAAATAAGGGCAGCTTTTGTTTCATGAAAATATAAATAATGCTACTGAACTGTGAATTTAGCCTAGTGGCACTAAGTTGTTATGACCCGAAAGACAGTTAGAAAGCTCTTGATAATGTATTTGAACAACTCAGAATAAAAAGTAATGTAATTTTTATCCAGACCTAATTGATGTACTTTTGTTTGTTGATCTTAGAAAGTGATGGTAAATTTTGTGTACTAGAAGCAATGACTTTTGTGTTACACAAATGATTGCAGTTCTCATTCCCTCCTACAGTTGGCTAACTACTGCAACCATGTTCCAAGCCGACACAGGGAGCTATCTTTGCTTCAGATTTTGAAAGAAGAAACAGTGCAATAGGAAGAGAAATGTAAATGAGAGAGAAAGAGAATGTGATAGATGGGGTACTCATGGCCCATGCTTTTAGTCTTCTTACTAGAAAATCTGTCATTTAAGACTTTGTTTCCTGGTTTCTCTCACATTGCAAATTGCAATAAATTAACAATTCAGACTTCCAGCAGTGTCAGTTTAGCAGAGCAAGAATTGAGTAAACAAACTGAAATTCGTGTTGGCCCCCTTCAGAGAACTGTTTGCGTTTGAATACAGAATTTATTTTCAGACATTATTGTTCTCATTCTTTGATGAACCATTTAAAATATCTCATGAGTTTCCCATTAGAAGCTGCAGTGTCAGCTGTCTTCAGTGCGCTGTGTACCATTTGCTGTTATTGTATAATTGATAGGATTTCAGTGGTTCTTGTGCAGTGAAATCTTTGATCCTTTTACTCATTGAGAATCAGCGTTAATAAGATAGCCTCCATTGCAAAATATGTTTTTAAAGGAAGACTGATAAACTTAAGTTGAACCAGGAAGTGATTGAACTGATGTTTGGGTTTTTTTTTTTTAAGGGAGCTCTATAAGTAACATCAAGGCAGCTATTAGAGTAGAATTTCAGATAACACAGAGAGAAAATATATCTTAAGAGAGCCTCATCATGTGACTTTTGAACTTCTGTTCAGTCTGGCAGCCAGGATGTTTTCTGTTATACCAACTTTCCTCCTCCCCCCACTGAATTATAATACTTAACCTTTCTCAAAACAGCAACAAAGCCAGTACAGAAAGAAGTTATTTGAAGCTTCGCACTGTTTGCGTTCAATGATGTTTGGTCAAGATCGTTATAGGCGCCGATACTGGATTCTGCCCCAGTGTGGTGGTATTTTTGTAGAAGGCATGGAAAGTGGTGAAGGTAAGAAACATAGAGGGATAATATCACACCAAGGCATACTTTTCCAGGATGTCCTGTGCATCTGTGTAGGCTGTAATTTTGTGCAGCAAGTTCTTTAGGCTTCACCTTCAACCAGAGGCTAAACAACCTGCTGTCAGTAGACATGTCTGTTCATATGGTGCTCTCTGCTCTTTCTGATTTTGAAACATCAGCTAATATCTTTCAAATTGAAGATTTAATATTTTGGAAGTTTTCAGCTGTTACAGTTCTGTATGTTATGATTTTTAATTTTTATCAACATGTGATCTTTTTTGGCTCTTTCTGAACTATTTACATTTCACATGGTGGTGAACTCTGCATATGAAAACTAGGGTGACCATAGAATGCAAAAACCCCCAAACCTTTTCATCTTCAATTGTGACATTTTGTGCAAATATACAGGCTATTGTGTGCTTGAAGATTTGATACATGTCTGGAAAAAAATACAAAAATTATTTTCACTCATTGGAGTACTGTCTTTTCTAATGAACAGTGTGGTTTAATCTTTTTATTTTACCAAGTGATCTTTCTTCCAATCCAGCAAATACTGAAGATCTGGTGTTTTTTTTGGTTTTTTTTTGGTTTTTTCTAAAATTAATATGTAATTTTGTAGTTGTGACAGTTGTATGCTAACTGTGATTGAACTTTTTCACACACTTTAAATTGGGTAGATGCATAAAATATGTATTAATCTGACCTTTTAGTAGGTATTAGCATTTTTAAACATAAGCATTCATCTGGTCATAGAAAAATCCTTTCTAATTCTGATATCAATGAAGCAAAGCTCCATTACTCTCACAATTTCACCAGAATAACAAAATAAATAAAATCTGATACACATCAGAATAGTGTAATCTCATGAGAATTGCATGTTCTAGAGAGCTATTTAATTAAAGTAACTGTAACATTACAGAATGGAATGAAATCTGAGCCCTATTTTGGCCCCTCCAAAGTAAGCTATAGGACTTTGCCTAGATCTAATCTTGATTTTCAAGTTATCTTTCAAAAGTGGGCAACATAAAAATTAATTTGTCTTTTGTTCCGCATTATTTTATGCTGTATGTTATGAACTGTTCTGCACATGAATAGCTGGATAAAGAAGGTAAATTGTTACATGCTGTGCTGCTTGCATTCCTTTTGTTTGCCATATTTTATTTATTATATTTCAAGCAGATGAATCCCCAAATGCTTCAGAAATAGTACACAAAGAAAAATCTTTGACATACAACTCTGTCTTAAGACAGTAAAAACAAACAAAAGAACGCACAAAAGTTTTAGCCAAAAACTGTTGTGCAAACCCATGTTTTTTAATGTATTGTCTTAATGAAAGTTTCAATTCCCTGAATAACAAAATTGACATACTCTTAAGTTCTCAACTAACTCCCTCTTCCCCACAGCTCTTAGTTTGCCTTTCTACAGTTTATCCACTTTATCTAAACATTGGAATTGTGAGATATAAAATGTTGGATGATCT
Source organism: Psittacus erithacus (assembly GCA_009867235.2). Taxonomy (NCBI): domain Eukaryota; kingdom Metazoa; phylum Chordata; class Aves; order Psittaciformes; family Psittacidae; genus Psittacus; species Psittacus erithacus. The sequence goes on along the minus strand of WYDI02006045.1, from coordinate 54,374 downwards.
GTCTATTTAAAAAAACACTTCTTCCCTTGTCTTGTAGTCATTTTGGTTCTTGTGCTGATACTCAAAATTGTTTCTATCTTGACATATGCCACAGTTGTGGACACGTTCTGAAGTTTTAATGGAAGCTGATCCAGGCTGTCCAGAGGGACCTTGGCAGACTCGAGAGGTGGGCTAGTGTGAACCTCATGGAAGTTCAGCAAGGCCAAGTGCAAAGTCCTACACCTGGGTCAGGGCAATCCCAAACACAAATACAGGCTGGGCAGAGCATGGACTGAGAGCAGCCCTGAGGAGAAGGACTTGGGGTTTTGGTCAATGAGAAGCTCACCATGACCTGACAACGTGTGTGCTTGTAGCCAGAAAGGCAAACATGTCTTGGGCTGCATCACCAGCAGCATGGCCAGCAGGTTAAGGGAGGTGACCAAAAAAAAAAAAGGAAATAATTGATCTAGCATGTGTTGAGCCAAAAATGAAGTAATTCTTTAACGATTATAATAAAACTGGTCTAAATTAGTTGGTCTGTTATATTTCATCTGTGTGTCTTGCACATTTTTAGGCCTAGAAGAAATTGCAAAGGAAAAAGAAAAGTTAAAAAAGGAGGAAAGCCTGCTTATCAAGGAAGAAGAATTTGAAGCAGAAGAAAAATTACACTGTTTGAATACAACTCACTGTGAGCAAAAGGAAGGTCTGAAAGAAAAGGACACCACTAATTTGTTTTTACAGAAGCCTGGGTCTTTTTCAAAACTAAGCAAACTGTTAGAGGTAGCAAAAATGCCACCTGAATCTGACATTATGTCCCCTAAACCTAATGGCAGTGCAGCAAATGGCTGCACGTTATCTTATCCAGGTAATTCAAAGAACTCTCTCTGCAGTCTTCAGCCTACTGTATCACAAAGCACCATTGAGAAGTCTGATTCTAATAATCTTTTCAGTCCTAATGCAAGTGGGACAGGAAAGTTTTATGGTTCTTCACTAATTCCAAATGATCAGTTGTTAAAGACTCTTACTGAAAAGAGCAGACAGTGGTTCAGCCTTTTACCGAGAACACCCTGTGATGACATGTCAGTTACCCATGTAGATACACCAGCTACTACAACTTCAGTGACTCCTCAGTCACATCCACCATCAAAGTCACCTTCACCTGTTCCATCACCTCTTCTGGGCTCAACTTCTGCACATAGTCCGATGGGATTAAGTCCTTTTGCACTGTCACCACTGCAGGTAAGGAAATAGATACATTTTTGAACAGTCTGAATTTGCTATGCTTATTGGGACAGAATTTCTGTTTAGACAAATCACTTCACAGAAGTGCTATAATTTTATTTTAATTTGTTTTTTTTCTTCTAATACCTAATTCCATGTTACTGAAGTTTTATAATACTGTATGTTTTTTGATTAAAAAAAGATTATGATAGGTAAAATTAGGTGAGCCAATGTATGATATTTTGTATTTGTGGTTCAGTAATCTAATTTTGCTTTTAGCAGGTTGGCAACTGGTACTAAATCAAAAGCAAACTAGTTTTCAGAAATGTGACACACCACACCCTCCCTTTAAAAGCTTATTTTTTAATCATTAACAGGACCCTAATAAGTATTACACATTAGCATTACATTAGTTTTTATTAAACTCATCAAAGTACTGTGTAACAGCTTACTTTATGTTTTGATTATTGTTAAACATATAGCATCCTAATCACAATTCAGCTTTCTTGGTAATAATAATGGTAGTTGTGATTGTGTTAACAACATATTCTGTATAGCAGGTGAAGACTGGACTACCTATGATGGGACTTCAGTTTTGTGGATGGCCTACAGGAGTTCTTTCTTCAAATGTTCCATTTCCATCTCCTTTACCTGCTCTTGGATCAGGGTTGGGATTATCAGACGTGAATGGTAACTCATTCTTGGCATCTAGTGTTCCTGCAAGTAAAAGTGAATCACCAGCACTACAGACTGAAAAAATAGCTTCTGCCCCTTCTATGACAACTGAAGTAACCAAGCCAGTAGATTATCCTAACCCAAAACCTATACCAGAAGGTACGTACACAACAGTGAGATGGAATTACGTGAAGGGTAATCTCTACAGTGCCACTACGATGTTACAATTCAATTTTATTATTTTTTTTTTAAATAATTTGCCTATTGAATTTGGCTGGGTTATTTCTTTAATCTGATTGTGTGTTACCACATAAAAAATGCCTCCAATATATATGCTTGTCTTGATTTAGAAATGCAGTATGGGTGGTGGAGGATTACTGATCCAGAGGACCTAAAATCTTTGCTTAAAGTGCTGCATCTCAGGGGAATAAGAGAAAAGGCCTTACAAAAGCAAATACAGAAACACATGGATTATATCACTCTGGCCTGCATCAAAAATAAGGATGGTATGTAACTGATATTTATGTTATACATGTTGGGGCATAAGACAACTGGCATAGAGCTCTTAGAGGTATACAGAGTAGTGGTTGGAGAAAGAAGATAAAGGTTTCATTGTAGCTGCTTTTTTTACCAGCCTTGTTCCAGAAGGTTACAGAAATGGAGAAATCCGGTTTGATATAAATCGTGTTAGTGGCAGAAGTGTCATTAACTTCTTTAAGCTCTTTCCATCTCTGTAAGTGCAGCCTCTCCTTCCCCTTCTTGCCTTTAAATTTCAAGTTTGAAAACTTGCAGAATTTGTTATCCTTATTTGGTATCTTAAGAGTAGTACACTTTTACAACAGTTCTTCAACGTTTGACTGGAGTGACAGGAAAATCATTTTGAATCTACTCTGAGAAGTTACAATCCTAATAAAAATAATGTGATTCTTAAATACAGTTGCAATTATTGATATCAATGAAAATGAAGATAACCAGGTAACTCGAGATGTTGTGGAAAACTGGTCAGTAGAAGAACAAGCAATGGCGATGGATCTTGCTATTCTTCAGCAGGTGGAAGATCTAGAGAGGAGAGTTGCATCAGCTAGTTTACAAGTTAAGGTAAAACCAACTTTTAGTAAAATGTCTCTTTAAGTGGTAAGAATTTAAAGTAGATAGTAGCAGTCCTTTTGCTGTTGGTAAGTGTCTTCTTATTCCATCTCTACTTGTGTACAAATAAACTAAATACACTGCAGCATGGATATTTGTGTTTGAAACATTTTTACTGCTCTTAAATCTTCAGATGAAGATACTTAGAATGTCAGTTCCTGAAGAGTTCTTGTACAGTGTGCAGTTCCCTGCACTTTTTGTTAACGTGTGAATGCTGAGATTTTATTGCATGTAGACTGCTTAATTATAGTGGTTAATGATAGGTTTGCCACATTTCTGCCTGTCTTGCATGATTGTTGCTGTTAATGCTTTCAGAAAAGCCTTCAAGTACATCATAATACTTTGCTTGAGTACTGTAAAGTCATGGAGAACATGAGATGGTTGTGAGTGTGAAAAAGTTAGGAATTCGTTGGCTGTCAATACGATTTGGAATTTTTTTGTGGTGTAAGGATATCAAATTGCATGTATTTATGCATAGTGCAGATGTAGTAGTATCTGGGATCTAGTGCGTTCCAGGAGTGGATGTTATTTCTGTGACCAGTTGTTACTGTCTCTTGAGCTTGTTGGACAGATAGACCTGTTCTGATGTTTCAACCAGTAGAACAGGATACTTCAAAAGGAGATAAAAATGCAGACTGTTGCAGAAAGGTCCCTTCAGAAAGTCTGGTAATGCTTGTATTTTTTGATTAATTATTTTAGTTCTCTGGATATTTTGGAAACTGTCTCTACAGATGGATTACAAGTAACCAAGATCTACTGGAAACAGCGCTTCAGTTACTTAGTTTGATTCCATAAACCAGTTCCTCTGTTTACACACTAAGTTAACAGCAACCAATAAATGCACAAACCTTTCTATTAACATAGGGTTGGCTGTGTCCTGAACCTGCATCAGAGAGAGACGACTTGGTATATCGTGAACATAAGTCAATTACTAGATTGCACAAGAAGCACGATGGAGATTGTGCTGGAGGCGGAGAAGGCAGTAAAAGCTCTCTAGAGCGGAAGAGTGACAACCCTCTAGATATAGCTGTAACCAGGCTTGCTGACTTGGAGCGGAACATAGAGCGAAGGTATCTGAAGAGCCCCTTAAGTACCACCATTCAGATCAAACTGGATAATGTGGGCACAGTTACTGTCCCTGCTCCTGCACCATCCATTAGTGGTGATGGTGACGGGTAGGTTACTGAGATTAACTTGAAAAATTATTGTGCTTCTTTGCTAATTGGAGCCTATTTTCTTATTGCCTGTTATCTATGTACTTTCTTGTATGTCTGTGATCCGTATGGATCATGTTATTCTGCATGGTGCTTTGTAAAGATATTTTTTGTTACGTTTGTTGATAATCTTGCAAAGTTATCTTACATTTAACTGGTTGTGACTAAGCTTTGAGGCACGTAGCCACAGTCTGTGCACTACATGAAATTTAGTTGCTTAAACCTTATACTTATTGGCTGTGTATGTTTTGTCATTGCTTGGCTTTCAATGTGATAATGATTGTTCCACATTTAATCATAAGCAAACACGGATGTGACCTACTTAATTACTCTGTATTTCAATGCAGAACTGAAGAGGATATTGCTCCAGGGCTAAGAGTATGGAGACGGGCATTATCAGAAGCACGCAGTGCTGCTCAGGTAGCTCTGTGCATTCAGCAGCTACAGAAATCAATAGCATGGGAAAAATCTATTATGAAAGTTGTAAGTGTTTTTAATTTAAAAAAATAATACTGTAACTAAACTATTTTTGCTGTATCCTGTTTTCCCATTTAAGGCATTAAAATACCATGGTTGCTAATGCATTTCTTATTACAGTTTGTAAAACTTAATACAGTTTAACTACATTGTGCACAGAAAAATGTAAGCCTAATGGAAAAAATCGTCTCTTGCTTAGCAAATTCAGCATCCTGGACTTTTTAAGATAAAAAGCCCTGTAACTGGCTACTTTATTTAAGATGGCAATTACTCTTTGTTGTTAACATTTAGGTAAAAAAGAGTCATATCTGGCTATATCTGATGGAATATTTCTGATCTCATCTGTGACATAAACTTTATGGAGGTTCAACATCACATACCCCAATTAAGGACTTAATTTTTCAGAAAGTTGAGATGTTCCAAATGTGTGGCTTCTTTGCATGCATACTTCTTGCAACTGAACATACAAACTGGGAAAATAAGCTGAAATACTTGTTTCCTGTTACACTTAACAGGTAGATCTGTGTTAACAGCATATATGTAGAAGGCATGCAAAATGCATGTATCAAAATTTTCACGGACCTCTGAATCTCAAATTTCTGAAAACAAAGATGTAGTGATTCTGACATAGTTATGAATGGCCAGTGCTATGTACAGGGTGGCTAAAGGGATTCTTCCATTAGTGTTCTTTTCCCTAATTTTTTAATTTCTGCCAGTCCTATACAGTTTCTAATTACATCTGGACAATTAAAGGATGTTTTAAATAAAAACTGTAGTGTAAAGCTCTACATTTGAGTTTATGTAGCTCTAAGTTTAAAGCTGTATCTTTAGAGCAAAAAGTTTATGAGTTTATGAATTTATGAGTTTATGAGCAACTGAAAAGGCATTGGAATGTTTCAAGGTAGTATTTTGTTATCCAGAAAAAATGTACAGTGTCATGCTCAATTTGAATGTAGTGTTCTATGCATTTAATTACACATTAAATGTAAATATTTGGTGAAAACACATGGAGGTCTTTAAGTTCCTGAAAAAGAAGTCCAGATATAGAAGAGTATCAAAATAGCATAATGTATATAAGAAAATTGGTAAGTCATTAGATACTTTTAATTTAGTGTGAATTTTGGGAAGCGCTAGGACCATTTATTTTGCCTTTCTGAATTTGTTCATGGTGGCCTTTGGATAAGACCCTTACTGATTATAATTTGAAAATACTGTCATGAAATACAAATTATTTTTATGAAATAGCAACTTGTGTATTGCATATACAATATTCAAATGTGTTCCCAAATATAGCCTTTAGATTAGTTCCTTACATGTATTCTTTTACAAATGTGATCATTAGCAGACTGCTAAAATGAAAATAATTTTGAGAGTGAAAAACTGAATTAAAGCTATTTTTAATGTATTATAGTATTGCCAAATTTGTCGAAAGGGAGATAATGAGGAACTGCTGCTCCTTTGTGATGGTTGTGATAAAGGCTGTCACACCTATTGCCACAGACCCAAGATAACTACCATACCAGATGGTGACTGGTTCTGTCCTGCCTGCATAGCAAAGGTAATGCTAACCATAAAGGTGAAGTAATGTTTGTATAGATGGTAGTTATAGGTCTTTTTTCAATGAAAATAATTGAGTGTGTGGTTTATGTTGGGCTGCTGTTAAATAGAGATTAACAGTTTTATTCAACTTGGGTTTAGTGGCAGTAATGGCTGCTAATTACAGTAAGTGCCAAATGCTTAAAAAAGTTATTGATGACATTTGTGAAATAAAGGAATTGTGTTGCAGCGATTTACAGTAGGTAGTGAAATCTGCATATTCTTAACCTGGAGAAATACAATGTAAAAATACAGGCTTAGACAGCTTTAAAACCAAAGAGTGTTTTGATAGGAGAATATAAAATGTTATGGTTTAAAAATTGTTCAAGCTGTCTAGTGTAGTCTTAGTAGCACAGGTAGAGTTTAGTGCCTTTGATGCTGTTGCTCTTTCTTCATGAAATTTTTTTCTATATTTTCATTCCTTGACTGTCACCGAGTCTTTTCAGTGGCATCATGTGCTTGACTTGAAATGCTGCAGAGTTCCTATTCGAATAATTAGAAGGATTACTTCAAACACTGTGCTGTGTTATGATGCTGTCAATACCCATAATCATAATTTCATTTTAAATGTACCCTTTAGTTTCATTTTACTGCCTATATGTGGTTCTCTATTAAATAATATTCCTTTTCCCTGTTTCTTCTGTTATCATACTCGGGTTATGTTCTGTAGTTATCTTGTAGCCAAGCTATCTATATCTTCAATGTCAAACTTTCTATATCAGTTGATTCCATCCAAGACTTTTGAAAAACTCTTTTCCAGTTTTCTGTATCTTGCAAATAATACAGCTGTGGTTGTATCAGTCCTTTAGGAATAGACAAACATTTGTCTAAAACTATGCCAGCCTAGTTTGTTAAGAGATGCTTTTTTACCAATCTGAAGATCAGGTGCCTAAAGCACCACTACTTGCCTTTAGAGAAGAGCAAAAAGTGAATATTCTCTGTTATTAAATATTTCAGTCGGTTGGTGCTTCTGTTTGTCTGATTGTCATTGCTGTCTGTCAGTAATAACAGATTTCTGTAATTTCTTGGTTATTGCTTATTTCAGTTCTCTCTATTGCAGGCAAGTGGTCAAACTCTTAAAATAAAAAAGCTTCAAATCAAAGGGAAAAAAAGTAATGAACAAAAGAGAAGCAGGAAATTAGCAGGAGATACAGAGGATGAAGACACAGCAACTACAAGCGCCTCCTTAAAAAGAGGAAAAACAGACCCTAAAAAAAGAAAAATGGATGAAAATGTTTCTGTAAGCCAATTAAAGCAAGAAAATTTCACTGCTATTAAGAAACCTAAAAGAGATGACTGCAAGGACCTGGCTATATGCAGGTAAAGTAAGAACTCTAAACTTGGATAAGTATTGTTGAAACAAGCAGTGCCTGATTCTTTTTGTCTGTGTTCTAGGGAACAGGAACTTATTCTTTGTTGTGTATACATACAGATTGTGATCATTTGTGTATATATAATGGATTAATGTGTGCATGATGGGAGTAATTGCTGTATTTGGTAATGAAGCCCAAGAGGGAATGTACCAAATGTTAGAATGTAGTCTGTGAAATACGGTAGCACTGATACTGAGAGCGTTCAAGTGATGATTGTCTGCCATGTCCAGAAGGTATTGCATTTCAGAGGAAGACACACCAATAGGAATGCATCTTCTTTTGTAGTATTGCTGGTCACTCAAATGTGGCACATTTTAGCCTTATCATAGTTATGGGAAGCCAGTATTTTTTACTGAAAAGTATTTTATTCCAGTATTTTACTGGAAACACAGTAAACCCGGTTTTACTGGTTTGCAAATGGTTTACATTGAGGTTCAAAGTATTCAAGTTGCAGGGCCAAGTTTTTCTTTTAGAATGTTGAGAATTTCATCTTACATAGGTTGCCTGGCGAGAACTTAATGCTATTTTAGATACTCAGTTGCCTGTCTGTTCTCAGCCTTACACAGAGCACAGAATAAAGTGCTTTCCTTTTATAAAGTGGATAGGTTTGTGAATTTATGGAACAGTGAAAAACCTCTGTAAATATGTGAGTAATTTAAGATACTGATTTAAAACCTTATTTTATTCAGCATGATTCTCTCGGAATTGGAAACTCATGAAGATGCCTGGCCGTTCTTACTTCCTGTAAACTTGAAACTTGTTCCTGGTTATAAGAAAGTTATTAAAAAGCCTATGGACTTTTCCACCATTAGAGACAAGCTAAGTAGTGGACAGTAAGTAAACCTATTGTAAATTTTACTTTATATTTAAAAAAGTATTTAAACATTAAAATACTCTTTTTTTCAAAATGAGTTAAACTGTTTTTACCTGCTCTAGCACCTCTATGATTACTTTTACAGTCAAAATAAAACTTCATATCTAAGTAAAATAGCATGTGAGGAGGGAGAACCTGTGGAACTGATTGCAGAACAATAAAGCTGACAGGTTAAATGCACAAAATCAGTCAGCAGGAAAAGCTTCTTTTCTCATCTTGTCTCATGGAGACACCTCAGTGTTATTACATGTAAGCAAGAACCAACTGTGTGGGCTTTAAGCTGATGGAGTCCCTGTAAATAATGTAGCTGTGGAGTTAATTGGTTGTGAGAGGCCAGGTAACATTACAGTAATGGTAGTTGATCATTTTATAGTCCTAGAATTAGACTGCACAACTTTTTGAAAAAGACACTATATGCCTCTGTTCCCCTTTCCTCCTTGTTACATCCCTGTGCTCTGACAACAGCCTGCCATCACAGAAAATTCTGTCCTTTATTGTCAAGACTGACCCACTTCAGTATCTGTCAGCTCCACACGACGCAAGTTCTGTAGGATATTTCCTGTTAATATTTCAATTAGGATTTAAAAACAAAGTATAAAATGTAAAGCATTCATTGAATATTTTGTGGCTGGCTGTAAATTCACTGATGTTAAAGGTAGTTCATTCTCATGTAGTTATGGTGTTTTTTCCTTTTGATTCTCCATGTTCCAGAAATGATTCACCTTTTTCTTCTTTCAGGTACCCTAATCTTGAAGCATTTTCGCTAGATGTCAGGCTTGTTTTTGACAACTGTGAAACCTTTAATGAAGATGATTCTGACATAGGCAGGGCTGGCCACAACATGAGGAAGTATTTTGAAAAAAAATGGACAGAGATTTTCAAAGTGAGCTGAAGTTACCGGAACTTTTTCTTCTTTTTTTTCCCCTGTGTTTTTTTTTTTTTGTTTTTTGTTTTTTTCCCACTGAATGAGGACTGATGAGACCAGCAATGTGAACTGCATTTACATGAAAGTGCAAGGCACATGCATAACTAATGACTGTTTTTTTCCTTTAAAATATCACAGTTGTGATACTAGTTCTAAAGGCTTCACTCCTACAGCAACCATGGCCCCTTGGTTATTGGTTTGTGTGTTTTAACAAACTAATTTAGGTAGAACAGGGAAGCACACCCAAAGAATTTCAAAGAAAGGGGTGTTATAGTGCAATAGCAATTTAAAATATATCAAAACGCACTGAATATTCAACCACCAGAGCTCTACTAGGGGAAATGGTTCTTTTCCCTTTCAATAAATATCTATTTTTCATTTTTTTACTTTGTAGTTTATTTTTTAGTGAATGTATTTAATTTTATGAATTATTTATGATTATACAGCATTCAGAATCTTCGTTTTCTGTGAAAAGGAAGAATTAGAAAATTGCTTTAAATCTTGAAAATACAACAAGGAATGTTTTAAAATATAAAACAAAGCCAAGTAAAACTGTTTACACTGATGTGCTGTAAAAGCACTAAAAATTAAACTTTACTGTAGAGTTGCAAGTACATTTATATATATGTTGCTGCATCACTTGTGTAGTTAAATTGTATTTCAAGACAGTGAAGAAAAATTGAGACATGTATATACTGTTCATTATTGTTTATATTAAGTCTTGTTTTAAATATGTATGATGTGTACATATTGTTTGCAGACATTATTGTTTATGCCTTAGGAGGATGGTAGCATTTTATTTTAGTCTTAAGGTAACTATAGCTATATGAGTTGTACAGTTAATTATCCTCTACCAACACTGTGGAGTCTCTTTAATCTTGGTAGTGCCTGCCTTTAAAACAGGGTGTAGGGGATATTAGTTTTCCATTTTTCTATTTTGTTATATGATTTCAAGCCACCACGGCCTCAAATTCAAGTATAATCATTTGTATCCATGTGGAATAAAATCGTGACAATTTCCTACGCACACAGTATTTTTTCATAGAAACATTTCCCTCCATTTGCCTTGCCACAGAAATAACAAAAAAGACATTTGTAACCACTGTGTTTTATCTACTGTGTGTTGTGGTGGCCTGTTGGGCAGATAGTTCAGATTTTTTTTTTTTGTACTAATGTAAGAGTACTTGAAGCTTTATTTAAAGAAATGTTGTGGAAAGGTAGCATTCTTTTTCTTTGCCTTTTTTAGGAGTGTTATTTTTCACTAGTATGTGTGGCACGGATACAATAAAATACTGTTTTGCAAACCAGATTTTCTTGGCGATTTTAATACTTCAGATCCTGTATATACAGGATTTTTTTAAATAATATCTTGGAATTCTTGCATTTAACATTCAGTTCTTATTATGATACTTCTAATTCTCCTGGCCCTTTAATGGTAATTCTAAAAGAAGCAGTGCCAAGCAGTCAGAGTGCAGTTCAACTGCCTGTCAGAATGACCATAAATAACATTAGCTGAGGCCTTCAGGTGTACTTGGGCTGCCTAGTATTTAACTGGTTTCTACCAGTCCTGTTCACTGTTGTTACAGTCTGAATGCAGGTGATAATGTAAACACATGCCAGATGTAATGTTTCTTGAAACCACTGGCCGTGTAAACATTTTGCCCTTCTTTTTTTTTGGGTCTGCAGAAGGGTGTCAGTCATAATCCTTGCTGTGACTGAAGAAAATAGAGGAATTACAATTGAATACTGTGGAACCCCAATACCTATAGCTCCCTCCCCAACTAATGTTTTGGAGATTTGGGTGTGGAGGTGTTTTTTGCTTTTAAACTAGAGTTTTTAAACCTTGTTTTATATATGCTCTTGCTGTTATGCTTCTTGTCTCTGCTGAGAAAGAACAATCAGTGTTTGTTTTTTTAGTAAAATACTTGTTTCTGTTGCCCTCCCCAGAATATCTGGTTCAGTAATAGTTTTAATTTTTAAAGTCCTGCTGAATAATTTGTGCTACGTACAGTAAAACAATTCTCATTTGGCTGTCAGGCAGTCTTGCATTCTAACATTAGCTCCACCACTGCCTGCTTCACGGCTTTCCTTTTTCTGAAGACTTCAATAAAAAGGTTTGCCTATATGTTCCAGAGGTGTGAAGATTAATCAGTGTTTTGAGCATATGATGATGGTAGGCTTGTTAGAGTGTTAAAAGTATGCTTAGATTATTGGGAGAACTATTTCTTTGATGCGAAACAACCGATTTATTTATTTTTTTTTTCCTCCCTCAGATGCTGTACTGGTTAATGCTTTATCTGCCATACTAGAGCTTGCACTAGTTCTCACAAAAGTCGGAACGTTACCAGCTACACTACATACATAGCTGCATTTTTTCAGCTTGTATCCTAATTCAGTTGGACAGCTGGGAAAGTTAAGGTGATAACAGCTACTGTAGCTGGCAGTGAGACAAGCATCACCTCTCTTAACTTGACATTACCCATGTATTGTTTTGCTCACTAGGAGACCATGCCTGCATTACTGTTTCAGTAAAATTAAATTTACAGCAATTACTATATTTGAATGGCAAGCTTGAATAATACAGATGCCATCCATCATCTATCTCCAATGAAAAAGAGCAGGGATTTAACCCCTTAACCACTAGAAAAACGTGCTTAACTCTTCTTCTTTGCCGACTTTCTCTCCTGTTGATGTTTCTGTCTTTCTGTTTACTTAGAGGAAAGGTTTTCCAGTGTGCGCTCTTTCTTTCTGAATGAAGTGCGCAGGTCTTAGTGTAGAGAATTCATTAATGAGCTTCCAAACTCTTTATTCTAGTACCCTTAATGGTGCTTACTGAAGAGTGTTCTGGTTTGTGAGTATGGGTTCTCTTCTGTCTATTGGCATCTCTTTGAAAAAAAATGGATGATATAAAAGCAGCAGAAAATGGGAAGTTCAGGTGTCTTGGACAAAATATCTTTTTAAAAGAAGTCTGAAGATTTTTCTTTAATCTTTTCACATGATTTTGGTAGTTTCCTTATGACAATTAGATGGGAAGAGGTGTTCTGTAAACTGTGAATGGGCACAGAGACCTGAGGAGCAGTCATTTTATATGCTGAATGGGTGGCCTAATGACTTTGTTTATCAAACCTGTATCATTCCTGAATGTTTTAGTTACCAAAATGTGCCTGCAAACTGAGGGCTAAAAATTGAAATCAAGACCACCACAGTTACGTTACTTGATTATGTAACTCTTCTTGAACTACCCTGAATTCAGACTTGCAGTGTTAACCAGCAATGTTTATAGCTGGTATGTACATTCAGAAAAGATGTTTTATCTTTCATGACACAAATTTCTCTTGCTTGTGTTGTCCAAACTGACCATCATTAGTAGATGTGATAGAAGCTAGATTCCTGGCCATGTTACTGATTCACAGTGTCTTACTTAGCAAGTAATTTCAGGTTTCCCATCTGTGAAATATTATTGAAGTGTCTTTAAGTGTGTATGTGTGGTATTCACAATCCACACAGTTTGTGCTTGTGGCATTCATGATCAGATGTGTACCTTCCCCTTCAGGAAGTCTCTAAACAATTGATACACAATTCTTTTAAAGTAATGAAGTGTTTTTATTTAGTAATGTTTAATTTTACAGATCTCTAAATCAGTGCAGCATATATGAAATAGACTGAATACTAGCCATCACCTAGGATTCAGAGTAATTAATGGGCAGTCATCAGTCAGTGGATCAAACAGCAAGCAGTCATGTAACACCTATAAAACAGAATGCAAGATTATACAGATTCCAAAATGGAAGGTAGAGCATTTACTTGAAGGGAATGTTTTTTGGGCAAAGAGTGACTCCAAGGAAGTGACTTCATTTCCCTCAAGAAATGTTAGGTATCATGATAAACCATTTGTTTTGCATGAGTTGCTAAAAATGTATCTGGATGTGAAAATGGCAATGATGTAAACTTATGATGTATTCTGGGGTTGGCGAAGCTGTACGTGAAACCCCTTTAATTAAGTCGTTAATAGCAGGTAACTGGCATTTTCGATCTTCATTCACTGGCTGGAGCAGGAGCCAGGAGGCCAGCCCTGGCCTTGAGCTCTGGAGCAGAGGGCTGTGCAGGTGCACTGGTGGCAGCTGTGGAGGAGAATGGATGGCCTTTTGTTTCACCAGTTGTGAATGCAGTCTTGCAGCCTTGCTAAAAACAGCCATCACTTCTACTTGGAAGCCTGTGGCCCTGCAGTGAGTGGCACTGTGCAACGTTGTTCAACTCTGAAGATGCAGCAGCACCCCGCAGCTCAACTGCACCGAGGCCATCCTCACCAGCTGCCTTCCTGCTGTGCCCCATTCCCTCCTCCTCAGCCTGCTGCCCTCATCAAGGTACTGGCACCTGCGAAGGGGCCTGTGTCACACAGCAGTGTAATGCACCTAAGCAGTAAAATAGCGGCAGGTGTTACGTGGATCCAGGCCACCGAAGTGGAAAAGGTTTGGACTAGAGCTGTGGACGCAGTGAGGTAAAAGCAACATCCCCGCCGAAGCTGCTCCTGGGCGAGCAATGGCGGAAGCACCGAGGAGTCGGGTAACACGGCAACGTTTTCTCCCCCTCCGCCCCTCGCGCCGTGGTGCAGCCCAGGGCAAGGACAGCAACTCAGGCCGCACCCTGCTGAGTGGGCGGGGGTGGGGCAGAGGGCTGGGGAGGGTACTGCGCGTGCGCAGCTGCGCTGGGCTGTGGCGGGGCGGTGCATAAGGAGAGCTCCGGGGCGGCTGGCGGCGGGTCTTGCGCGGTTGGGGCTCAAGGAACTCGAGCGAGGCTTGAGAGTGGCGGCGGTCCAGTGTCCCTTCAATCTTGGGCGGGTTCTGCGACTGCCCCTGCGGAAGGGCCGCCGTGGGCGTCCGCGCGGCTGAGGCAGGGCCTTCTCGAGCGCGTGCCTGAAGTCCGCCGCGAGAGTCTGGGGTGAGGTATCCGCCAATCTCTGGGCTACGCCTCCGGTGGAGGGGCGTTAGGTGGTGGTAGGGTGTACGCGACCGTGACAGAAAAAGGACTGTCGGTAATGTTGCTGTGACTTTTTTTTTGTGTGTGTGAGAGTAACGGCTGGTGGTTTACGGGTTAGCAGAAAACTGTAATTGCTGGAGAAGGTAATGGTGTAGTGCTGAACATCCCTCTGGTGGCTAATGCTCCAATCTCTTCTCCTTCAGCTAGTTTAAACGATTGAGACCTGAAACTTCACATTCCTAGGTTTGCTTTTCCGCAGGGAAAATCTCGTAATAACGAGCTTAAGGTGCCTTTTAAGCCTCACTTTTCGAAGTAATAGGGTTTGTCTGACTCTCCTGTTTCTTATAGTTAAAGTATGTTAGGTTTCTTTCTGCAGATGTTGTTGACATTGCTTAATCTGTTTAATGGTTTTAAAGAGAAAGTAATAAAACAGGGAAAATCCTGAAGCTAAAATAGTGTTCAAAGATGTGATCTCTAAATGTGGCATGCCGTATGCTACCAGATGTTGCCACCTGCCTGTAAGGGAACAGTTACTTTGCACTTACAGGTACCTTTGTGTCTATTTGCGTACATAAACACGTGTGTATGTATGTATGCATTTATACATTTGCATATTTATATGTCCACATACATATGAACATGTGTATGTATGTATTTATATCTAAATCGAAATGTGTGTGTATGTATATCAAAACACACCTGTTTACAATTGCATCTTTACTCTGAAATTATTGCTCAGAATAAAGCACTTAAATCATAGCCTGCTGTTTTAGGTAAGTTAACTGAGTATAAATAGTATTACTGCTTTTGTTCAGCATAATCAATTTTCAGTTGTAGGATGTGTACTTGCTTATTTTCAGGAAGCTTGTCTGATCTGCAGCGTAGATCTGAACTGGTTGGAATGTACCTTTTAAGGGCTTTCCTGGACATCAACAGTTTTATTCTAAAGAATATATACACTTGTCTGCTAAACTGTGCTCTAACAAGTGCTCTTAATGTGATGTTTTTAAAAGGAGTATATGAAACTGTGAGGTGTAGTTCATTGGGATGTATTTCAGCAAGCTCCTAATGAGAATAATTTCCAGAAGCCTTTTTGGTACTGCTTCCTGATTGCTTTTTTAGGAGCCTGTGATGACATGCAAGTGTACTTTTTTTGAGTTGGAAGTGGGAAGTGAGTATGTATAAGTATAGTATAGTTGCCAAAAGTGTTTATACAGGAGTGTGCGATATATTTTTTCTATATTCTTGGTATAGCCTATGCATTGCTCTTGAGTCTGATTGATTTCCAAGTGATTTCTGCTAGAGCAGTGGATAATTGAAGGCATTTCTCATAATAATGAATTTAAGCAAATAAATAGTGAACAGAATCTTTGACTGTAGGACTCTCCTAATGTTTACATTTTCCTGTAAAATATTCTGAACAGGCACCCCTTGATTTTGTGCTCAGTTACTCTATTTTTGTTGTCTTCATTTGCTTCTTTTTAGGTGACTTTTTAAGTTTGTTAGTACAAGACTTACCTTTTGTTCTGTGTACATTCAAAACAGTGGGGCCTTATCCTGGTTGCATCCTCTGTGCCCTGTAGCACACAAATGTTAAAGAATAGCAAAGATAAAAATGGCATTGCTTCTTGGCAGTACAAGGAAAGCACTGTGCTCACACCTAACTGAAATTTTCTCCAGCTGTCAGTTGATGTTTTCTGTAATAATGTTAGTAGTCTTCTGCAGTACTCTGATCAGCTTTGTTCCCCCTTGCCCCCTAATCAGTAGTTTAGATTCCCATCTCTGTATGTGTCTCTGTCCTGCTGCTGTTTCTGGACCATTCTTCTCCCTGTGCATAAGATTTAATATTGCTTGTTTTCTTTTTCACTCATTGCCACCAAGAAAAAAGAGAAAAAGAATCTTAAAAGGTTAGGAAGGACCAAAAGCAGTGTCTTTTCAAGTTCTAGTGAAGCAACTGTGGCTCCGTCACTGATCCCTTGACCAGCCCTCTGACTTCTGGTGAGGCACTCCTACTCCTGACCCTTACTTACCCTGAGTGCTCCAAAGCCTGCCTTTCTGCATTGGCTGCTATATAAACAGAGGCACAGCATTGCTGAGAGAGGATCTAAATGTTCTTTTTAATATTTGGGGATTGCAGGGATGAGAGCGTAATTGTCTTTTCCTCCTCTGACAGAGGTCCCACACTTAGTTACCTAGCCACGTCTCTCCAGGAAGAAGTATAGCCGGTTGTGGTACGGATAGTAATTTGTTTTCACATGAACAGGGAAGATAATAGGAAGGTGCAGTGGCTCTTTTTCAGCAAATTAGTAGTTTGTCACATCCCCAGACTATACCTCAGGTTAGCTTTTATTCATTGCTTTTTCTTGTTTCCCATAGCTATTAGTTCAAAATAGCACTTAGTCTTTTGAAGCAAAGATTAAGTGAAATTGTCTGTAATTTGTGTTTCATTCCTGGCATATGTTTGTGGCCTGCTCCTAGCTGGATATTTAGCAATCTGTTTAATGGGCTTAGGTTTATAGGTATGATGTGATATGTTTCTGCTAATTCCACACTTTCACATTTTGTTGATGTGGATGGCTTGGAAATTGATCTAACTTTCAGTTAGAGAAAGGATGGTTTGAAAGCAAATACTGAGACACCTTGTAACCTTCAGCCTAGATAGGTAGGAAAACTTATCAGGCTTTTTTAATTTAGATCATATTTAATAAAAATGTATTGCTTTAATAATCTAGTAATTGGTATACTTCTAATAATTGGTATAATAAGGTAGTGGCCTTCTACAACGGAGTAACTGCGTCAGCAGGCAAGGGAAGAACTAGCAATGTCTACCTGGATTTTTGTAAGACCTTTAATAAGGTACCATGCAACATCCTTGTCTCTGAATTAGAGATGGGTTTGATGGATGTACTGTTAGAAAAGTAAGGAGTTGACTGGCTGGCCATGTCCAAAGGGTTGCAGTCAATGGCTTAATGTCCACAAGTGGAAACCAGTAACAAGGGGGGTGTCCCTCAAGGGTCTGTACATTTACCAGTACTGTTTAGTATCTTCATCAGTGGCATTGAGGGCACCCTTAGCAAGCTGGCAGATGACAGGGAATATGGGTAGATGAAAATTTAGGTATGACCTGACAATGTGTGCTTGCAGCCCAGAAATCCAGTCATATTCTGGGCTGCATCCAAACAAGTGTGGCCAGCGGGTTGAGGAAGGTGATTCTGTGCCTCAGTTCTCATCTGGCTGTGCTTGAAGCACTGCATCCAGATGTGGGGGCCCCAGTACAAAAAGTCACACATCTGTTATAGTGGATCTAGAAAAGACCACAGTAACGATCAGAGGGCTGGACCACTTCTCCTGTGAAGAAAGGATGAGGGCATTGTCCTTGTTCAGTCTGGAGAATAGAAGCCTCTGGAGAAGGGCTGCAGCCTTTTAATATATATAAAGGCAGATCATAAGAAAGATGGAGAGAGACTTTACCAGGGCCTGTGGTAACAGGGCAAGAGACAATGTTTTTTAACTGTAAGATGGTGAACACTGGAACAGAGAAGCTGTGGATGCCCCATATCTGAAGTGTTGGATGGGGCTTTGAATAACCTGGTCTAGCTGAAAATGTCCCTGCCAATGATAGAGAGGCTGGGCTAGATGATCTCTAAAGGCCTTGTGAACTCAAACCATTTTAGAATTCTAAGATTCCTGGTGCAACCTTAATTAATGCTTTGACTGTCTTCTACAGTGTCCATTTATTCCACTGTTTTCTAGTACAGATGCAAATATTAACAAATCTAAACAGTGAACTTCTTAATGTAAATTAAATAATCAGAGTAACTTGTTTTGCCATTGTTCGAAGATCAGGTGGCTGCTGTGTCATCTGGAATGTTGTACCACAAAATTGCAACTGTGTATTAAAATTTTAGATATGTTGTTCTAACCAAGTTGTAAGCCTCTCATCTCATTGCTGTGATGAATCGCTGACTTAAGTTGAAGGCAAAACAATGCTTAGATAGAAAGTCTGCCTCTGCAAATGAATTTGTTTGTTTGGTTTTTTTTCCTGAAGAATGTGTGTTCTTAAGGTAGCGTGTTTCAATTCTGAAATAAGAGAACTAAGTCTAACTGTTAAACTTTTTTCCAGGTATTTTTGTTGAAAGTAGATAAAATGGCGACATTAATACACACTATAGCAGATCATAGCGATGATATCAACCACTGTGCCTTCTCATCATCGTGCTTGGCTACTTGTTCCTTGGACAAAACAATTCGCGTATATTCTTTAAACAACTTTACGGAGCTTCCATACTCGCCTTTAAAAGGTCATACATACGCTGTCCACTGTTGCTGCTTCTCTCCATCAGGACACATTTTAGCTTCCTGTTCAACTGATGGCACTACCATGATTTGGGACACTAAGGATGGTCAGATGCTGGCAGTGCTGGAGCAGCCCAGCGGCAGTCCTGTTAGAGTCTGCCGATTTTCTCCTGACTCCACCTGTCTGGTGTCGGGGGCAGCAGATGGGAGTGTAGTTCTTTGGAATGTGCAGTCATTGAAACTCTACAGGTGAGTGCCAGATATTTTTTTTGACAGCCTTGTTTACGCTGGCAAGACTATATAATTTATGTAGTATTATGCTCTGTGTACAAGACTTGCAACTTGCACCACTGATCGATATCATGAAGAAACAGGAATAAGATTTGGAAGACCAAAAGATTATCAATAGGAGAGGGAGATGTGCTGAGTCTCTCTGAGGGTTTTTTGTTGGTTTTTTTTAAGTTCATGGAAGTGTTTTTCTTGGTTTAACAAGAAATGAGGATGTATTGCATACTGCATGTATTTTGTCAACAAACTGTAATATGTAATATACAGTTAGTCAGTGGAGCCTGACTGTGCTGTGTGCCTGTGTATTGCGTTATACACAGTGATTTTTAATTAAAGTTTCATATTGGTTTCCAATAAGCATTTGAAACAAAGCAGACGAGCATTTTTAGTGATAATGCACAGTTAAAAGGTATGAACCTTAGGATGATCTTCAAAGTCCTCCTCTACATCTCTGTATTTCAGTAAAATCTTCAGGTCAGTTGTAATCTGTACTTGGGCAAAGCATTACTTGGGTTTTAGGGCAGCAATTACACAACATCTCGTTGAAGTTAGGTAAGAAGTTAATAATTTGAGAAAATTGGTAGGATGTTTTGCTCAGAATGAGGGAGCCTCCATTTCTGAAAGCCAGACTTCGGTTTTGGTAATTCCTTTGCACATGCTACTGATTTTATGGCCTCTCTACCTTTGCCTTCCTCTCAGTGATTCAAATGGGAGCTGTAAAATTTTTCAAAATTAATGAGTATAGTTATCTGAAATCATGTAAATCTGGAAACCTGTCTGTAAATAGAATTTTAATAGTTTTTTGCCACCTTGGCAAAAAATACCATTGAAATGGTTGTTTTGTTTTTAGAGAATAAACAGTCTAAGGGTTTATCTATTTTAGAGGTGTTACTAGTGATGGCATTCTTTTTTTATTCAGATACTTGTAACAGGAAAAACACCAGAAATATTAAAAAGTAATTTCTTGCAAGTATATGCTGCCTACATCCTTAATTTCCTCCTGGATGAATGGTAGATGTTTAACGACTATGTAGTAACTTTATTGTTTTAAGCACAAATTATTCTGTGTTGGTGTTAGCACTGTAAAGAAACAAGAAAGAACTTGAACATTCCAGTCCTGTCTTGTCCCCTTCGCTTGTAAAAGTTCATTTCAAAGTGTTAACACACCAGGAGTAGACAGCTTAACTTTAATTGTATATATTCTGGGATGTGTATATATATGTTTTCAGGTGATGATTTTTTTATTCTTATTGTAATTTTTAATTGCAGATGAAGTGCACCAGTCCCATTTTCTTAAAGCTGAGATCAGTATTACTTAGAAATTATCATGGTACTTAAAAATTGTATCAGAGGCTTTTAGTTAACCAGCTAATTTCAGTCTGTGGTCCTCTGTTTCATTTGCAACAGTACATTGTGTTCATGCTAAAAATGAGAACACCTTTTACAGCGCTGTTATGCCACTTGACTGAATATACAGATGGTAATTACTACAAAGGTATTCACTTAACTCCTCATCAGCTCAACTGCTGCAATTGACTGTTCAAATTGTGAAGTAAGACAGCTGTTTAAATCTCTATGATGGATGTGAACAGCATGAAAGCAAGTTAATTTATGGGTATTTCTTAAAGTGTTCTCTATTTCCTGTTCAGTAGTTAGGATACTGGTATCTCATCTGGAAGTCTTAAATGCATGCTCTGAAAATGTATGGTACTATGCATTTTACTGTTTTGTTTTCAGAGTGAACTGCAGCTTTTTGTGTGAAAGAAGGAAAGTTTTAAAAGTTGCAGGAAGGAAAAAGAATTGTACATATAAAACTGGGAAGCACTTTAGTGTATTTCATAGTATTCTTCATGATAGAATCAAGGGAGTCAGTGCGTTTTTTTGAAGGTCCTGGATCTGGTTAGAGAGACCTGTGTAAAAGTTGTCCAGAATTAACCCTATATTGTAACTTACAAACTCTTATGCTCAGCTATAGCTTATCATATGGGTTAGTAGGTGTTCTGTTCTGTCTTTAAAAACAGAATAGAGAAGTTGTGGAGTCTGTGTATATGTAAATCTGTGTTAGGGTAGTTGTGTGTTTATTTCAACTTTTAAAATGTATCCTGCCATAGAACTTTAACAGTGCATTGTGCCTTTCAAGTGGTAAGTCCATGCAGATTGTCTATAGTTTGCTAATTATTTTATCATTCAGTTAAAATTACTGCCCTGGGGTGCCATCTCACATTTTTCCTCCTGCAGTCAAAAAGCTAGTCCTAGTTTCTGCAGTGTGCTTATTTGCTTATTTTGCATCTCTTTTCACAGTCATCAGTTCCTCTCCCTTCTGTTTCTGAGTTCCAAAGTGCAAAACTCAAAACAGTTTGGCTTATTGTATCAGATTGCATTTTAGAGATCACTTCTTCAGAACATTACTTACTCTAAATTCACGTTCCGTATGCTCTTGCTTTTCAGATCGGGGCATGTTAAAGATGGTTCTTTGGTGGCCTGTGCGTTTTCTCCTAATGGAAATTTCTTTGTCACTGGATCATCGTGTGGTGATTTAACCATTTGGGATGACAAAATGAGATGCCTGTGTAATGAAAAAGCACATGATCTTGGCGTTACCTGCTGTGATATTTCTTCACAGCCAGTTTCGGGTTAGTTAATTGACTCTTTAGGGAAGGAATATGGAAAAAAAAATTAATTTCTCTCTAGCTCTTGTTTTCATACTCTTTTTGTCATCAGTGCTCAAGATAGAAATGGCATTGGGTGGAACTGATGTTTTAGAATATTCAGAATATTCTTAAGTAAAAGTTGTGGTCAGGTTGATGACAAGGAATGTCAGTAAACAAGGTGATCAGCATGCTCATGACGGCTTTCAGTAGCGAATTATCCTGTCAGGGTTCTGGAATGTGCTTGGGCAGTGTCTGTAAGTGAACCCTATCTCCCAGGGCTAATGGGGGTGTTAGAAGATGAAGTGCTTGATTACCATTCCCACTTTACTCTTTTAGACTTTGGTTCCCCAAGGAGCAGGGCTGGATTAAAGCAGTGCAGAGAACTGTAAATCTAATAAGCAAATGCTTGAGCTGTGGGATGTGAATATAGGAGACTTTTCCTGCATCTGACTTTGTCAGTTGGAGGAAGTTAGGGGAGCCGCGAACCCAGAATCTAATGTATCCCACTAAGATGTGGTACTGTTCAAATATCCTGCAGCTGATTTAGCTGATCTGTAGAAGTTGCATTTCAGTTTTGTCATTATGTGCTTCTTCACAGCTGTGATAAGCAAGAAATTATTTTTTCCTTTTGCAAATGAAATCTGATATTCTTGTAAGTATTTGAGTATTGAGATCAAAAACATAGGGCATGCATGGTGTAGGCCTTTCTCAGGGCTGCATTGCATATTATGTTCAGTTTTCATTCATTTTACATTTGTAAGTCTTTCTGTGGAACTGAAATAACTAGAACCTAGATTTCTCTACATGCCAAAAAATGTATACTGAAAATTGCGTATTTAAATTTCCTCTGAGGGAAAGCTTTGCATTTGTGTCTACAGGCTTGTAAATTTATTGTTTGGTATAAACATGGTGAGCAGCTCAGCCCAGGCAGCTGCTCACTCACTCTCTCCCAGTGGGATGGGGAGAGAATTGAAGGACAAAGGGAAACTTTTGCATGAACAGTAAGAACTTCTATTTGAAATATCATGGTAGAAGTTAATTTACATGAAAGTGTCATAACTGAATATCTAAATATTGGAAATTCTGAAATATTTATTAGAGTCTGAAAAGTTGAAAGGTTCATTAGTGTAAACTTTTGTAAGGTAAAAGCAATTAATAGAGAGTTAGAAAATCACATATTCATCTGCTTTTGGTGGAGGCTGGGAAATTGGGCAGAAACCTCATTGTCAGATTTAGGAAGTAATGCTGTAACTTGAAAACCTTGTTGGTATACTTTCGAGCTTTCCAAATCTACTATGGAGACAGAATGGTTTCTGTAAAGATAATGTAGGCTTCTGTCTTCAGAGAACACGAGCTGCTCTTTCAGAGGTACCAAAAATTTTAACTGAGCAGCCACTGCAGAAAGCATAAGTGGGAAAAAGTATTAGAAAGATTAAAAAATAGGATGTGAACATGTTCTCCAGAGAATTAGTGGCTGACAATACCAAAGCAATTGAGTCCACTGTAAGATGCAGGGACAGCACTGAATTAATCAGTCACAACAGGAATGGATTTAATCTTTAAATGACACCTCTAGATCTTTCTTGGTGAAAATACTGCTGGAAAAACTCCATCATGAACTAAGACCTACATCTGCGGGCAAAGAAACATGTTGAAGCTGAATCACATCAGAGTGTAATTTCCACTGCTCCCTTTCCTGTTAGGATTATTCTCTTGGTTTAAAAAATATGTTACCAAGTTTTCAGCCTTCTGCCAAGATAGAACTAGTCAAGAAAGCAAGTATTT
This sequence comes from Psittacus erithacus, assembly GCA_009867235.2. Lineage (NCBI taxonomy): Eukaryota > Metazoa > Chordata > Aves > Psittaciformes > Psittacidae > Psittacus > Psittacus erithacus. Next base: position 30,897 of record WYDI02006045.1, on the reverse strand, counting down.
CCTACACTGTTGGTTTTTTGTGTTTGTTGTTTTTTTTTTTTTTTAGGTGACTTAAGATCATTCTTGATTTTATTTAAGATGCATGTTATTGGAAGTCAGTAGTTTCCATTTTTGTGTTTTGCTGTTTAATGACCAAAGGATTAAAACTTCTGGAGTTATTGGCACATTACAAAATCCACACAAGTAGTGCTTATCCAGTGCAAGTAAAGATGGTTTTACATTGAGATTCTCTTTACCTGCTTAATTCAGAGCAAAATTAGAATCAGAGTTTCTGACTGGTTCTTTGTGCTTTAGACTTATTTGTAACAAGGGATTCTCCTACCTTTAAAGTGGGTTCAGTCGCAGTTGCATGGAAGTTTATCAGATCTAGAGCAGTTATAATGCTGTGTGTGCTTTCCCATCTGACAGCAAAGTTATGTCTTCCTCCTGAATAAGTAAACTTTAGTGAAGTTACCAGTTTTCAGAGTACACATGAGCTGTGATACTGGTGAAAAATTGGCAGATCTTGCTGAAATTTTCTTGTGTAGTCCTCCTCCAAGTTACCCAAAGAGCTGTGCATGTGCAGCACTGTAATACCCTTTTAGCAAGTTGGTAAATTGTAAAATAATATTAGTCTGTGGATCGTAAGAGGATTCGCATTCAGACCAAGTTCTCAAGTAACATGTTCTTAGTTACCAAGAAATGTGTTTTTACAACATAGCTGATGCGTGCTACTCATCAGTCTGTAAGACCCAAATCTTACAGTGTAAAATCCTAGCAGAATGATGCAATTTGATGCTTTGAAAGATTTCAGGTAAGTCTTAAGACCTGCCACAGTCATAGTAGCTTTGATTGTTTCTGTGAACAAACAGGTTGATGTGTACTAGAATTTTATTGTGATGACCATGTGAAATTAAAATATATTCTATGTGGTGGAAAAATGAGATAAATCTCAGGTTATCTTGTGAGGCACCTTGGCAAAATTATTTTGTCAATTCTAGTAGCTACAGAGATGGAAAGATGAGCCCTTAAAATGTTTGTTATGTTTTTCTGATTTCTGGTGATTCTTACAGGAATTCTGAGACTTGGTATTGGCAGAGGTAATGCCACTGAAGTATTTTTACAGTGACTTGTGTCAGGCTGTTATGCCGGCTCCATGGATTAGAAGAGCAGATTTAAATTGATACAGGACTTAAGAATAAAGAAATAATTGATAATGGGCTGAAACAATGCATTTAGAATGTAAAATGATTATTCAGAAATGTTCATTCCCTCCCTGAAGAGGGAGGGAAAAGCTATTACTGTTGTATTTCATCTTTAATTCCTTCAGTGTTTCTTGAGTGGTTGGCTGGACTGCAACATCACTTAGTTTATAAAAATGAAAAGTTGAACATCTAAAATTAGAAAATATCCTGTCAGATATTCTCAAATTTTGTACATGCGTATGTGGTTAAGTTTGAGAACTACTGAATGGTGAAAGAAATTGATATAACTATATAATTTAGGTTAAAAGACTATATTGGTGCACTTAGTAGATAAAGAAATCCAACATTTGCCATCAGCCTGGTTCTGGTCCTCATGTACTTGTTCAGGAAACAGTGTAACAATGACATCTATTTCTTACTTTTAAATGGTTTTAGAACTTCTGCAATTCTTTCAATTAACACTTCTTAAAAGTAGAAGTGAGATTAAGGAAATCTACCAAATTCCAGTGTAAGAATGCTGATAGGGGTTACTGATACGCTCTTATTTTCAGTGCTTCTGATTCCCGTTAATATATTTGAATTTTATCAGATGGTGAACATGGATTCAGGTACTTCCAGATGGCTTCATGTGGTCAAGATAATCAGATCAAACTGTGGCTTATTTTGTTTGCAGATTTCCTAGGTGTGTATACTGATTTGTGTGTTTTATTTTTTTTTTATTTTATATTCCAACATCTTAATTGGATTCGCAGCCAAACTAACCACAAGTTAAAGTTGTATTTTAATTGTTTAGCAGGAGAGCAGCTAAGGCATGCATTAGGTTGTGACATTTGGCCCTCTAGATTTTATTTCGTGATCTATTTACCAATAATTGCAAAAGTAAAGATTTCAAAAAAACCCCTCCTAATTCTCTCAAACAATTTTGTGATAAACATTTGGGTTTAATTGACATTTTTGTCTTTTGATAACCAGTAACATTTCTGCCGTGACCTTTGAACAGGTTGATAGGTTGAAACCGCTTAATCTCTCAGGCCAGGGGGAGGTTTCCTTTCATCTCTCAGTACATCTTGGCTCTCGAACAAGAGCTGGAGAAATGAAAACAGTGTTGGCTCCTGCTAAAACTGCAGTGTAGATGTGTGACAGCTACATAGAGACGAGGCAGATGGCCAAAACCATCTTGAGTGTGTATTTTTTTATAATCTATTTTATATATAAAACTGTAAGGATGAATATATATGTACACATTTAATTCTCTAAACCACTGATAAGACATGCTAAGACTACAAAGTGAGGAAGTTGGAGATGTTACAATTAAGGTGTCTCTGTGGTCTTTTATCCCCTTTTCTGTAGGCAGTATGTCGCAGAGTCAGGTCTTTGCAGCTTTATGCTTCTAAAAGCAGCTTCCCTTACACCTTTTCAAATGTGTCCATATGTAATAATTTACTTTTTGTATTTTTAGGTGTTGAATTAAAATGTAAATGCACATTGAATGGACATTCTGCTCCAGTTCTGGCTTGTGCATTTTCTCATGATGGGCTGATGTTAGTTTCAGGGTAAGCAGTATCTTTTACTTGTTTAAATTTCATGCAGATGGCTGTCCAGGTTCATGCTTCAGTAGTGTAAAACAGAACAGAGTTGGAGATTCCAAAATATGTTTCCAATAATTAAGAAATAATTTTGTAACCTCCAGAATTATTGAAGTGTTTTCTCAGTTGGTCTGTGTCTTGTGAATGGTTGAGTTTGAAATCTAGGGTGTTGCAAGTTCTCTTGAATATTGTAACGATATTTGTGATTTCTTGGTTTTGGGACATTTATGCAGCCTTTCACATGGATACCTTAGCATGTATTTAAAATACAAATCTACATTGCAGTCTTGCCATCTCTTTGGGACATCATTTAGGATTTCCTTCTCACCTTCATGAACTTTTTAGAAAGTTAAATACCTGGGAAACTTTGATAGATTTGGTTGAAATTAAATATTTCTTCACTGATCCACATCAATAGTATGGCAACATGAGCCTTTTTTTCCGTAAAAAGTACATGATTGAGGTAACTGTAGACCAGTGGTTTTGATGTCGGCCCTGTACAGAATAATGGTTAAGAACCAAATTAATCATGATTTATCAGTGAGAGACTAATATTATTACTACTAGTGTTTGTTAGAGAGTGATAGGGGAGTTGCCAGTGTCATTGTGAGGTCACTCTGTTATGTTCGAAAGACCCAGGAGGGTAGAAGTGATGGGAAGATTCCTGATGACTGGAAAGATGCAAATGTCACACCTCCAATAACGGTAAGATAGAGGATCCAGGGATCTACAGGCCAGTCAGCCTAACTCCAGCCTGTGAGAAGCTTATGGAACAAATCCTTCCAGTGGGCTTGGAAGCTCTTTCCCGGCACATTGTATCTGGGGAAAACAGCAGGAACTGAACACATCAAACAGCCTCACCAGTGTGAGTGCCTACTGTGGTGAGAAGGCTGGCTGTGTGAACAAGGGGAGAGCAACATGCATTTTATACCTGAACTTTAGTAAGGCTTTTGACATGGTCGTTCAGTGTAGTCTTATAGCCAGATGAGAGAGAACAGAGATCAGAAAACTGGATCATAAGTTGTGTGGAAGAATGATGGGACTGTCAGGCTCAAATAGTTGTTGGTGATCAGAAGCACGAAGATAAACTGGCAGCTTATTACTACTGGCTTTCCTCAGGGATCGAGCAACTGAAAGAGGAAATTATAAATGGGGTAGATATAATAATTTATGAGTCTATGAATATTAATGACTGTATACTTCTGTATTTATCATGAAAAGTGCTTAATCACTTGTAAACTGTCTAAATGGCAACTGGAAATAACAAACTTACTCAGCTCAAGTTTTTAACTAAGACTTTCTAAACTGAAATGGAAAGAACTGATGTGTTGCAAAGGAAAAAGGAAAGACTATAGTAGCCAGCAAATAAAAATAAAACTATACAAGCCCCAGGAAACAACAGCTTGCTTTGTTGTTTTGCTTTTGCATTCTTTTCAAGGGAATATATTTCAGGTTTTAAAGGTCATTGTGAATGTTTGTGATCTAGAGTTATTTTATTTTGCATTAGATGGATTATTGTTCTTGCTTATGCTGTCATAAGTGAAATGTTTTATCCATAAAGTCTTTCAGGAAACACTTCTGTCATGGTGAATAACTATGCAATTTGTATTTAATGAAATCTTTTATGTTTTGATTGCATTGCACCACTTTATGTATTGCACTGCATTACTTCCTCTATCTTGCTTTGCAGGTGAAAAGGTTCCAAAATAATTGTAAGTGCTGAGAGCTGGTCATGGATAGCCAAATTCTGTGCATCTGCTTTACAGATACTGCTTGCAAAGATACAAAGTAGCTATGGTACAGGCAGAGGGGAGCAGTGGACTGGGGGCCAGTTTGCATAAGCGCTGTGCAAATCCTCTACATCAGAAATTCTCATGGAAGTGCAGAGCTTTTGTATTTACTGGCTTTTACATTTTGCTGGAGGTACAGCTCATCAGGGGTGGTGTTTTACAGTGGGCATGAGTGGAGAGGATTTGGATAGCCAAGCTTTCCATAAAGGGGAGTTAAGAAATCTGTTTGCTCTTATTTTGTTTGTGGAAAATGTTTTTTTTAACTCCTCTTACTTAAAAATTGTTTCCTTTTTCCTCTCTGCATCATTGTAATGTGACTGTGGTTTTTTGGTTTTTTGCTTTTTTTAAAGGTCTGTGGACAAGTGTGTCAGAATATATGAAAGTGTAAGTATAGCATCCTGCAAGATCATTCGCTGGATTCTTGTCTTTAAATTATCAGCGCTGCTTCTTCAGTGTCTTATCAACAGAAAGAAATACTAAAGACTAGAAACTATATAAACACAAAATATTTACTGTGCATCCAAGGGGAGAGGGGAAGGAGTTTGAGGAAAAATGTCTCTTGAGAATTGATCAGTCTTTCTCACTTTATATTTACATTTCTTTGAGGGGTGTGTTCTTTGATTTCTCTGTGGCAAAGTATTATTCAGTACTCTATTGGATTCCATACTTACATGTTATCTTCATATTGAAGTAGAGGATTTTTTGTGATCCTAACTTTATCTTAGCTTCCAAAGCAAGAAGGGCTGTAGCTTTGGACATAAAATCAGGAGTGGTGATCATATAAATTCTTTAGTTGATTATATATAAAGTGCACATAAACAATAAGAATAATAAAGAAATCAAGAAAAAAATTATGTTAAATACCATGTCTTTTCTTTAAAGCCTATTGTTTAGGGATTTTCTATAATACAATTATTACATACTTCATGGGTCACCTCTAGGTGATATTTACCTTTGGTACTTTAAGTACTTAGTATTAATAATAATAATAATTTTGCTGAAAACAGAGGATGAACAGATTTTAAGCTTCTCCAGCTTGCTCTACACATACTGCTGTACTGATGAAATTTTTCAATTATAGTTAAAGTTTTTCATCCAAGTCACTAATTTGATACAGTCCCAATAAACATTTGTGGGAGGGAGAGAGATTTCAGTCTAAAATAGGGCATCTTCCCCATGATGGATGGCTCAGAAAACTGGAATGCTGACCAATCAATTAGTGTTTCTGAATAACTTTGCTTTTCACCTTTCCAGTCATCTTCACGTTTCCGATCATTTTTCCAAGTGTCTTTTCATAAGAAGGAAAATCTTTCAAAAAATTAAGTAAAGCTGGATTTGGAAATTTGGGGTTTAGTAGCATCTAGTGGACAAATAGGGGAAACACAGGGGTGATTTATGACTGGCCCGACTGAAGGATTATAACTTGAAGTCTATTTGAATTTCAGTTACCTCTTCACTTTTGGTCATTTCTAATCCTAGATTTGTAGAAAAAATGTTTTTATTCACATGAGCAACCGGCCAATATGGATGTAAATAATTCAGTTGGTATTTCTGGCATTGGTATGCTGGAAGTCTCATGTTGGCTGATTTGTTAAAGAATAGCAGTGCTCCTGGGAATTGCACAGGAAGCTTCAAGCAGGAAATTGAAACTGCATTTCTGACGCTGCTGCTCATAGCTTTGGCAAGGTTGTGGAGCTTCTCTGAAGGTAACTTCTGTTATCTTCCAAGAAGCAATATTATTCCTTATTTTGAAAGAAAATATACAAATGAATAAACATTCTTTTTATTCTTCAAGACTTAAAGTCAAAAATGTTCTTTTACAGAGTACTGGCAATACCCTTCATACTTTGTCTCAGCATACCAGGTAAGAATTCATATGACTATTCTGTTTTTCTGTTAATAAAAGAAATTTGATTCTTTCCTTGTGAATTTTCACACATTTATTTTTATTTGTAGATATGTTACAACTTGTGCTTTTGCACCAGATAGTCCCTTACTTGCCACAGGTTCAATGGATAAAACTGTGAACATATGGCAGTTTGACCTTAAGCAGCCCTGTTCAGGTTAGTATGAAGAATTTGTAATCAGTTCTTTAAATTTAAAGCACAATATTGGTGAATGCGTTCTGAAGATGCAAAACCCCCATCTTTTCTCACATGCAGTTAATGTGTAATCGCAGGGTTATGTGCACATTATGTATCTTTCTCTGAATTGATCTTACTAATGTCCTACAGAGGTATTATCTTCTTTATCTTTTGGTTTTTTCTGGTTTTGGTTGGGGTTTTTTTGTGTGCTTTTTTGTGGGTTTTTTCTTAATTTTGTTTGGGTTTTTTTTGGGTAGGGGTTTCTTATTATTATTTTTAGAATAGATGTACTAGAGTATTTGGGTAATCTTTAATATCTTCTGATATTCACCATTCTTGCTCTTCAGACAGCATTTAAGAAATGAACATTATTCCCAGAGTGCTGAAAGATTTTTTTTATGCAAGTATCGACAATGAGTTAAAGGGAAAATATGCTAATTGCAAGCATAACTGTCAAAAAGAAATACTGTTTACCAGTTGTTACAGGTGAAAATACCAGATAATGAAGGTTCAAATACACCAGCATCTAAAGTATGTAGAACAAGGGTACTTAAACCTTTGTTCAAAGCACAGGAGTAAGTCTGGACTTTGGTCTGCTTTTCTAAAGAGGTGTGAAAGTTGGTTTCAGTGTCTGCTGATGCTTTTGTCTTCTAATTCAATTTAAATTTGATGGAAGTGTGGGCATCTGAGAGGTTAAATTCCTCTGAATTCTGAAAATTGATAGATAAAAGACAAACCCAGATTAAGGTTTCTCTCTGATATAATATGTAAAGGCATTACCTTTAGGAATGTGTAATACTGAGAACACTTGAAAAACAGTGTTCATTACAGCCATTGTTCCTAGAACTGTGTGGGGTTTTTTTTCACTCTTGTTTTTTTGGGGGTGTGGGAGCTGTGGAATGGTGGTGTTTCAGTTTTTTTTTTTTAACTGTCTTATCTTTCTTTTCCAAAGGAAATATCGTAGAAAATGCATCTAAGGTGGCTGTTGAGGATTGGTCAGAGGATGATGTTTCGGCCTGGCTTTGTGCACAAGACTTAGCAAACTTTGTTGAGCTTTTCAAAATGAATAACATTGATGGCAAGGAACTACTGAATCTTACCAAAGAAAGTCTGATTAATGAATTAAAAATTGGTAAGAGTATAGGAATGCAGACAGTTTTAAATCTTTAGTGTATGTGTGAAATGTTAGAATGAAATGTTGGTTTTTCTATCAGTTTGTGGAAATGCCATATTTATAATACCATGTGGTTAACTACCTAGAATTTAGCAGTGAAATTCTTAAGTGTACTGTTACCATAATGGAAGAATAAAAGATGTGTTTTAATTGTTACTTCTTTTGGAGATGAAGCATTTGATGCTGACGTTTAGTAAGGATTGAGCAAAGCTTGCCTGGCTTAGACACATTATAAAGCCTAAGGTGTCTTAGTACATTGCCCTGTCACTTACTGCAAAACTGTGATTACATTTTAAAATGAGTCACAAGGAAGTGCTGTATTATTAGTGATTCCACAGCAGTAATTCTGAAATAAGACATTTAAAGGTGGTGAACTACCCTGGAACTTCCTGAATGTTAGTTCTCCATTCGTTTTGACTGCTAGATTTAGGCATAAATTAGGTGCTGGTTTGTTTTCCAAAGTGAGATCAAGTATAGCAAAAGACTGAATAAGTTAAGAAACCTTTTAAAAAGCACAATTTTACTTTTAGAAGTCAGTATTCTTCATTGTAGGAAGACTGCTCCATTCCTTTTTTGTTTTGTGTGTGTGTGTGGTACTGGTCTGTATCAGATCATAGGATTGCTGTGTATCTGCTAGCTTTGTTGAATTCTAGAAATCAACAGACATGCTGGGAATCTTTCAGGCATTGTCATCCACAAAAGGCACTTGACTTTATCAGTTTCTGCAAGCATTTACTTTAACATTAGAGTAACCTAAAACTGTGTTGCAGCAGTCACCAGCTGGGGCTAATCAAATAATGCTGACTAGAAGGTCGTGTGAGAATTGAATGCAGTGTGACCAGTGATGAGAACTGAGCTGCTGAATGTAGCATGCTCTATAGGGGAAAAAAAATCAACAAAAACATGTGTTGCCTGATAGATTTGTAATGATGCTATCAAGAGCAATTCAACCTGAAATAAGAGAATAAAGTCTGAGTTGTGGGAGCCCATTGTGGGGCAGGCTATAAGATGCAAAGGATGGATGTGGCTTTAGGCAGAGCACATCTAGAATATGGGCTGATTATGGGAAGCTGTTGCTTTATGGCTCTTTCATTTGCTATAAAAGGATGCAGTGAGGATTGATTCTACATATGAGCTGAAGTAGCTTCAGTATGTTCTTTCCTATTATCAAGCAAAATGCTCAGTGCTCACTGTCTGTTCTCAAGACTTTGGTCTTTTGCCATGCTTTTCTTCGTTAGGTGCTTTAACACCCATCATAAGATTATAGGATAAGGAGATGGATTTTTACAGGTATCCAACAGTTGTAAGTTCTGACTGAAATTACTTACTGTCTTAATAAACATAAGCTACTTCATAAATATGAACCAGCATATATGCAATGTGAAGCAATGAGTTCCACTGTCATAGAACACTAAAATGGTTTGGATTGGAAAGGACCTTAAAGCTCATCCAGTTCCAACCCCCATGCCATGGGCAGGGACACCTTCCACTACACCAGGTTGCTCAAATCCCTGTCCAACCTGGCCCTGAATACTGCCAGGGATGGGGCAGCCACAGCTTCTCTGGGCAGTCTGTGCCAGTGCCTCACCACCCTCACAGTGAAGAACAGCTCCCTGATACCTAATCTAAATCTTAATATCTAATTAAATCTTCCCTCTTTCAGCTTTAAGCCATTCTCCCTTGTTCTGTCACTACATGTCCTTGTAAAAGGCCCCTCTCTAGCTTTCTTGTAGCCCCCCCTTAGGGTACTGTGAGCCTGCTGTAAGGTCTTGTCCCCAGAACCTTCTCTTCTCCAGGCTGCACAACTCCAGCTCTCTTAGCCTGCCTCCATATGAGAGGTGCTCCAGCTCTCAGAGCATTATTGTGGCCTCCTCTGGAGTTCCTCCAACAGTTCCACACTCTTCTTATGTTGGGGGCCCCAGAGCAGCGCTGCAGGTGGGGTCTCACAAGAGTGGAGTAAACAAGGAGAATCGCCTCCTACAGGTTGGTTAGTTAATGGTTATATGAAAGGTGTTTTTAAAACAAAATTATGAAATACACTGGCCAAAGGCACCAAATCATTCAGATCAATCAGTTCTGAAGTGGTAAATGCTTGTGATTCTGCTTCTATGTATTCTACAGCTATAATTGGCACACAATAGAAATTACTGTCTGGTATTTTTGAGTTGAAGAATTGCTCTCTATCTGCCATTGCTCAAGCATTTACAAAATAGGCAGGAAAATACTATCTGCCTGAAACTTGCATGCTTTTTGGTGTTATTTAAATTCCAGTTTGACTAAATTTTGAATGACCATGCCCTTTCTCTCCTTGGTAACCTGTTTTCTTTGCTCTAAAAATGCAGCATTTACCAGTTCCATAAGATCTTGCCAAAGAGCTCTTGAGTTTTTTATAGTCTTTGCAAAGGGAGGTTTTTTTTTTGTTTTTTGGGGGTTTTTGTAGACCATTTTACTTAATAAATGATAGCAGAGGAGCTTTTTCTTCTGTTACTTTTTATTAGCTACGTCTTATCTTGTTAGTCTTTGCTCCAGTTTTGATTTGCATTTAATAACATGTATCCTCACTCCTTTGAAGCCATTTAATCTAAGAGAAATCAGCCAGCAACTGGTTCACGTAACATTTCATTAGTTGCTTTGTTTTTGACAGCTTTTCGAAAGAACGCTGCATTGCCGTGCAAATGGAATTGGCTCTTTCCAACCTAAGTGTCATATAGTATAAATACCACTGCATTAAACTATGGAAGATGTTGAACAAAAGTAAAGTGACAATTATATGCATTCTGGCTGAAAAGCTCATGTATATTCAGCAAAGTTCAGGATTCCCAATTCCGAACAGACCCAACACATTGCAATTCCGTTATGCAGCTGCGTCAGAAAAAAAACGAATATGTATGCTCTTGCAGTTCAGAATAGAAGGTGGAGGTACATTGTTCCATGCCTGTCTGCTTTTTTTCCTATCAGGCTAACTGAATATGTTAATGTAAGGTGATTCTTGACTTCACTGTGTTTGCAGAGTAGGGGCAGGAGGTGAGACCAGGCCTAATTTTTGGAAAACCACACCTTCAGTTTAGGGGTTAGTGGCATACAAAGTATTTTGTACTGTAATATCACAAATTGTAACGAAGTTGGAGGCATTCCAAATACATGTGTAAATACAATGTGCTGCACCTTCTTGCGCAGCACGTTGAGAAGGGTTTTTTTTTTCATATTACTCTATCCTAATTTAGGTTTGGTATGTAAAGAGGACAGATTGTCTTAAAGACAGTCAACACTTCCTCACTTACTGCAGGGTGTCCCTAACATAAACAGAGAGTGAATACACATGAACTGAATTTTGAAATCTCTGATCAGGCTGATTTGTCTTCTCTTCATCAGCAGTGTGCTATCAAAATGTGGGGGCTTTAACTTCCTCTTTTGGTTTTAAGGTTTCGCTCTCTGTACATACAAAAAGTATGACTAAGTTCTTTCCTGTTTGACAGCTTTATTAAGAAATGCTGGGTCTGAGAATGAGCTTGAAACCAACATTCTGGAGCAGAATGTGAATCACTTGTGATTTCCCATGCCTTACATGTATTCTGAAGTAGGAGTAAACTTTAGGGGAATTGCTCTATATCATTTAAATAGAAAATTGCACATGCTTTGCCTATACCAACAAAATCTTAAGTGTTCTTTTATAACTAGTTTTCAAAAGATAATGTGTCATGCATAATTCTTTAATCCCTGACTAGAGATTTAAGCAGGAGGTAGTTAACTGAGCTGCAAATGGGATGCGATAATCTTTAATCTGTTTGCATGACAGGAATTTAAGAAAGTTGCCCATGTGTTGAAGACTTCAGAAAAAGCCCTCAAAATCCAGTCATAACTACAGAATTACTTGGTTCCTTTTTTACCTTTTTTTCCTTTGATTATGTTTGTTTTTTCTTGATTCCAAACTGATCTTACTGATTTTTACAAAACTGCCATGCAGACTTTTCCTAAGAATAAGCCCGAACTTTTATTGTATTTCAGTACTGCATTTCAATCCTTACATTGTTTTTATCTTTACATATGTCATAATTCTTCCTAAGAAACATAGGTTGATTTCTTTTGCATATAGTTCTTGCTCTGTGACATCTTTTGTCTTTGCTGATTACAATGACTTGCATATCAGTGTGGCTGAGTTACCCCTTTGCACACATTACTTGAGGCAGTTGATTAATTGTACAGGAAAGCTGAGAGTACTGATGTGTTAAGACCAGCCCACTTGGCAGTCTGCAGGCAGAGTAGAGCAGTTGGTTGGAAGACTGTTGTATCAAGTCTTTATTTTAGTACTGAAGATGAAAAATTAACCAGAGTAGGAACTAGGATTTACCACCACTAGGTGGGAAGTTGTGACACATCATATCTGCAGGTTTTCTGGCATAAAACAGTTTTGAAAAGGAGGAGTGTTTTATGCTGCTGCAAGATGAAGATTGCTGGTATCTGGGATGCATTTCCAATCTTGACAGGTTAAAATTGTAATGTGACAGTTTATAGAACTATAAAGTTGCTTTTCTCACTCTCAGGTTTCTTTTTTCCTCTTCTACTCACAACTAGGTTGGAAAAAACAGCTGCTGTCTCAAACATGGGCACAGCTCTTTTTTTTTCTTTTTCCACATTTCCTTACGCTTCTTAACAGTGCATCCATTGAAATATGTAATTTGGAGAAAAGGCTGCTGTGTGGTACGGTGCTAAAGGCCTTACAGAAGTCCAGGTAGATGCTGTCAGTAGTTCTTCCCTTACCTGCCAACAGTCATAGAAGGCCACCAGATTAGCCAGTTGTGATTTGCACTTTGTGACATAAATATGATCCTGTGCCACGCTGCAGGGCAAAACTGGTCCGAAGGTGATGAGTCCTCACACCAATGCTTTGGTGGTAGGTCGTCTTCTGTTTGAAGGGGATTGTGGGTGGCACTTGGGCACTACTATTACCTTCATGCTGTTCTATATACAGTCCAGTTTCAAGGGAGAAATACTGCTGCCTTCCATCCTGTCTCAAGTTTTATGTGTAGTTTAGCTTTGCATATACAGCAGTGTGTGTGATTCTGTTACACATCCACTAAAATGCTGTTCTGCCTGGGAGCCTGATCTTTGCTGTCATGTTTCACTTGCATGCATTTTGCTGTTTGTTTCCTTTACTGCACAGAGTTATCTTGAGCCAGCAGGAATGACTTCCTGTAGCTGAGCTGTTTGTAGTGGTGGGCAGGGGTGTCTGCAGACTTTTCTGTATTAGGTGGGGGTGGTGAGATGGAGTGGGATCTCCTGTAGCACAACTGCCAGTTATTTCAAGAGCTCTTTGCCTTACATGTCTGTGTTGTCCACTTCATGTACCAATAACTTTCCAGAGTCTCTAGGCCTGCGCAGGAAAGTCCTCCAGAAAATTGAAGAACTGAGGGTGAAAACAATCTCTGTTCCTGTTATGATCCCTGATGAGTTTTTATGTCCTATAACAAGGGAGCTTATGAAGAATCCTGTCATTGCAGCAGGTATGTCTTTAAATGGCATTGGCAAAAATGAGTTATGTAAGGGTAAAGATAGTTCTGGGAATGCAAAAGTGGGTGTAGCTGTCTTACCAGTTGTAGAAAGAGAAACTATTCTAAATAGCTGTTGCAACAAAAGAAAACTGTGGTAAATGTTTAATTTGCCAAATTGCATTTTTCATATAGTGAAAAACACTGTATCGGGCAATTTGCTGGATGTCAGCTCTGCTGAGGAGGCTGTACAATGTTTTTTTTTAATGTGCTGTCCTCTATGTGCCTTTGTGATTGGGCTTGGAATTCTGTTTCAGAATTGTCTTGGTAAGTGCAAAGTGGAATTGTGCACATGGGGGTGGAGGTGTAGGAAGAGAAAACCAGGCTCATACTACTTATAGTACACTATGTATATGACACTTCAGCGTTTGCACAGAATGAGATTTATTTAAATTCAGCAGGACCTTGGAGCTGAGAGATGCAAGGAGCAGAACATATTCTTTAGTTAAACATTGTATGAAGAAGCAGTGTTGTATAGCTCTAACCTTGGGGGGGTGCATGTGTGTATGGTCATCAGAAGACCTGTACATGTTTCTGATGCTCTGTAAGCAGTGACTGACTTCATACTGGTTTGAGGTTTCAGGCCAGATTTTAGAGAATTAAAACATTCAAGATGATATGAAAACTGCTGGAGTAATAAGCCCTGCAATTAACAGTGCTTGAGCTCCTAAGCAGTAGCAGTAAGAGGACAGCCTTGTGTATCCTTTTTTAAATATAATTTTGAGATAAGGATACATAGTTTTAGAGCAGGATAGGTTTGTTGAAAAGCTGTGAATTGTTGCCAGACACTATTAGAGTGTATATTATAAAATCAGATAGGCATTTTGAAAACAAACTGTTGACATTTTAAAGTGAAATGTTCAGAGTGTCTGATCAATTCTGGTATTTATGAACTAATAGATAGTGCCTGCATGTCATTCAGTATTCATGTCAGCAGTATGATTGCTATCTTGAGATGTGGGATTCCTCTGCTTTTCTGAACCCAGGATGGGCATAGCTGGGAGTGCCACATACTGGTTTTATGGAAGTTGATGAATAACAACAGAAACGCTAGCAATTGCAGCAGGAGAAGTTTGTGGCAGGACAAGTGAGATACAGATATTCACTATCTGGCTACTTCACTGAGAAGTAAATAGTGGCCCAGCACTGTAGAACTGAAGCACCTGTAGTATGAACACAACTGGCTTTAAGACATAGGCAGTTTTGCACATTGAAATTGGAGGAATTTAGGTATCTTTGCCTCTGTGCTGTGTCAAATTTAAGGGAAGCGAGTAAAAAGGTAGAATACCAAACTGCAAGTGTCTTCCACTCAGGTGACGAGCACAGATAAGAAAGTTGGTTTTTTTTTTTCCCCAATGTTAATGAAGTGTCACATATTCAGTAAATGGGAAGGAAATAAGACTGCAGCGCTGTGCTGGCGGCAGGGTGGAGGACGCAGATTTGTATTTAATCAGAGGTGTTTCTGGGCAAGCCTGTCCACACTTGCCTCTTCTTTACTAACAAACAAATGGCTGCTTCTGTGTGGCTGGAAGGGCTGAAGTCCTGAAAGCGGGCAGGTGCTGAGGGCCGAGTGAGTGACCAGCTTGGGCTCAGTCACCAGCTGTGTGCATCTGCATTCAGTGCCAAGTGCTGCACAGGAGCAGTAGAGATCCATTAGATGGATGTTTGCTAGTAAGCTTTCACCTCACATCACAGAGCATTTAAATGTAAAAAGGCTGAACACATGCATGATGTATCTTGGTGCTTTGCTGTCAGAGCTAGAAATGTGAAACCAGCCTGAGCCCTTTCTACTCATGGTCAGCTTTCAGTGGTTTGTTTACTATGAAGGGTTCCTGAAGTAAAAATTACTCTTTACAAGTTGCTCAAGAACTTTAGTTCCAGCTAAATGGAAAATGGAAATGTTTGTTTAAACTGTGATCAAAATCTAGTAAGTTTTATTAGCCCAAGGCATATAGTAACTTTAACACCAATATGCCGTTTCGGCATTTTTGGTAAACCACAGCTTAATGTTTATTTCAGGGTGTTTCCCTCCTTCCCCCTCTTCAGGACTCTTTTTGTAAACAGAGGCTGGTTTTATTTCCTACTCTGTTTCATGTACAGTAATTGTTCAGTTCCCTTTCTGTTTCCTCTCCCCTTGTCCCTAACTAGCAGACAAAAAGCTGGTGATACATTTCTGTAGATACTGGAATAGGGCGAGAACATCACTTTCAGCTGCTTGGGTGAGGCTTGACAGTGTCTGGGGTGGTGACTTCGGCATCATTTAGAACTAAAGAGCAGATTTTCTTTCTTCAAAAGGAATTTTTTCATAGGAGCTGGGCAAGCCCTAGTGTTACAAACGCTGACTGCCAGTGCAGGTTTCTGGCTACTTCACCTCACTATTCCGGTGCTTCTTACTTACACATGCATGACTACAGGCACAGGACCCTTCGCAGGCAGCTCTGATGTTATTTTTATAGCCTTGTAATGAACTTCATCTGTATGGTCTATAATTCCTTAACTACAAATAAGGCCACAGGAAGCCTTTACATAAGTGTACCCTGTTTACCACTTGTGTACCTTAGTCACAAATTCATGCACGGGCATGGCTGAATTCCATGATCTTGTCAGAGACGCTCCCTTGGGAGTAAAGGGTCAGTTTAGCAATTGTGGATGGCAGATTTGCCTCTGCTGCCCACAGACAGAGGGGCAAAATGCCAGGGCATCCCACATCGCCATAGCAGCAAAACATCAGTGTTCCAGTTCAGAAAAGGGAGTTGGCATTTTGTGTCCTTGTTGCCCCCACACCATGCTCACAGCCGGACCTGGCTCGTTGGAGGAAGATTCAGGCTCAGCTACAAGAATCTCACACATACACTGCTTTAGAGGCATCCATGAGCTGATGGAGCTGTAACTGGCTGATAAATTTGCAGTACTTTCTCAAAGAGCTTGTACTTGTTATGTCTGCCAAATACAGTGTCATTTAAAAAGTTGAATCAAATTTTGATCTTAATACTGCTGTATAAAGTTTTACTGTAGTACATTTAACTATGTAATTTGAAAAAAATATGGGCTACTGTAAAGCTTTCACAAACCATGTAATTGTTCTGTATCTCAATTCTCCTGTTTGGAAATACTGATTCCCTTACACCCCTTTTAAATTTAAATAGTGAAAATCTGTTCCATGTGACAGTGCCCAAGTGTCTGTAATACCAGCTTTTGATGATGGTTTCTTTGTAGATGGCTATTCCTATGAAAAGGAAGCAATAGAAAACTGGATCAACAGCAAGAGACGATCTAGTCCCATGACAAATCTTCCTCTCCCCTCTCCTATGCTTACACCAAACAGGACACTAAAAATGGCAATCAGCCGCTGGCTGGAGACTCAGCAGAAACATGTGTAAACCACCAAGTTCTGAAGTCATTTGTTCAAATCAGTTAAAATGAAATTGTATGTAGCTAAAAGAAATAACTGCATCAGAAACAACTGGGGGGAGGGGGAAGGGAAATGGTGTTTCTTTTCTCAGCAGTGGCTGTCATTTAAATGTTTGTTAGAAGGAAAATCCTCACTGTTGGAAGTTATCAGAAAATGACTGAAAAACTGCTGTTGTTGGTAATTTCACTTGGTGGTATTTCTGGTTTTCAAATAAAGTTTTCTTAAAGATTTCACCACTTTTATGAGTTTTGAGCCTTGATTTTGCCAAGTTAGTCTTGCAGAAGGTAAGAAATAGCAGAGTATATATGCTGTATTTCTTTTTCTAATTTAAAAACCAAAAATGAGTCTTTGTCTGTTCCCTATTCCTGAATGTGTAGCTAAAAAAGCTGGAGAGTTTACTCTGTAACCATCAGGGACTGCATCTCCTCCCACAGGTGTATTAATAATCTTTATTTTGTATGGAAAAAATACAGTAGCTGTGCAAAAATAGAACTACAGGACAAGACTAATACAGGAGTTGTACAAAGTATCGAAGAAACAGTAAACAATAAATAAGCTAAAGCATAATGATGCAAACTCAAAAAGAAGTTGTAAAAGGGGGGTACGGCTGCTGACAATGTCCAACACTGCCCACAAACAGGACGTGAACTGTGCCTGTCACACTGACCACTCCAACCTCCCTGCACTCACAGGGATGGCAGTACAGCTCCTCCTTGTTTGCAGAATGATCTCACCAATTTAAAACTGAATTTCCTCTGAGAAACTTCACAGCTTCATCCTGTCACATGGCTGCACATACACTTTTCCTCAAACTTTCATCTTCTTCAATTTCTTGGGTTTCCCATAAAAACAATTCCTAAAGATTTCACTGCTATACCTTTCTCCACAAGAAACAGTAAATCATCTTGCTTTAAGATAGCACCCAAAGGTGATTAGATAAACTATATAAAGTGCGATTATTGTTAATATGCCATAATATTGTGTTCTTCAGTGCAATAACCAATATGGTCAAAGCCTTTCAATACACATGCAAATGTCACTGTTTATTTTACTTGAGTGCTTCTAGTTACTAAAAATAGTTATATTTACATGTCCAAACATGGCTGCTTACACTGTACTCAGACACAAATTATTTATGCTTCCTAAATGTACATCATGCAACCCAAATTAGATCCCACTAGAAAAGTGATAAAATACTATCTTTGATTTTTAAAAAAGCATACATATACAGATCTGAGTATTATGCAGCAGATTATCTTTCTTAACACTGTTTTGAGAAATAAGCACGCACTTAAGCATTAGAGAGGCACGATTATTATGTAAGTAAGTGGTGAGATGTAATATAACCAGATTAAAGCCCTATGTAAAAGGAAAGTCTTACTTGATGGTAAAATAGGATGGAAAGACTTTGTCTGCGCAAGGGCCTAGTGCAGTGGGTTGGTGATCGTCATGGACTCTTTTTACACAGGTTCGCTGTTCCAGTTACTGTAACTGTCCTGTGATGGTAGGACCAGATTAAAGTGGTTGTAGCCCATTGAAAACTGGCCAACATGGACTGCATACTCACAAGTGACCAGCCATCAGTACTTTGTACAGAAGTAATACCCTATGATGTCATAAGCCACGTTTTACAACCCGGTAAATATACAGAGTAATATTTATACATTTGATTCAATGAATGATCGCTTTGGTTTTGCAGCTGTGCCATGGCTCGGATGGCCTTCCTTACTGCTGTGAGGCTGTGATACCACATCTGGGTATAAATGCGGTGCCTGTTTAGGTGATCTGCTGTCTTGACAGTGGGTTGACATCTGGCACTTGAGTTCCTCGCGATCTTTAACTTGCAGACCGTTCTGGCTGTTGTCACCTGGGGCAGCACCAGTAGAGGAGATTTTACTTTGGTAGTGCTTGACTGAGAACTGCTCAAAATTGGAGGGCTGAATGCCCCCAGAAACAACATGTGCGGATAATCCCTCTGATGCCTGAGAGTGCCAAGTACGACTGGACTGAGTATTTTGCTGCTGAAACCTTGCAGTCTTATCCATGATCCCCATAAATGGGGTATTGCGAGGTCTGTGTTCAGCAGTACCCTGAACTTGATGAACATTACTCTCCTTGAATTGAACATCTGGGCCCAGCCCCTTAATACTATCTGAAAAACTACTGGCTGCACTTAAGCTGCTGGTTGAGCTGGCGAGAATCATACTACTGGCTGGAGAACTACAGGGGACAGGACTTTGCTGCCTTGCTTCACTGAAATTCACTGGAGTAGAGGCTGTCAACCTGTCAGTGGTTTTAGACTTACTTGCAAAAGAATGTGAGGACAGATTCTCATTATGCTGTGAATGAGAACACTGGCTGGACCCAAACTTCTCATGGTACAGTTCAGAACTAGGACCTGTGGAAATGCTTCCAGATGATAATGTGCCTGTCCCATCCAAATGCTGAATTTTACAGTGCCGGACTGGCAAGGGACTTTGAGGAAGATGCTGAAATGATGATTGTGTCTTTGCATTACATGGACTGCTTCCTGGTTTTGGTCCAGGCTGGATGGAGCTCAGGTGCTGATTAGTTTTCACAATCTGTGCCTGCTTTGTTGGCTGCATGATCAAGCCTGGCTCTCTCAGGTATTTGCTGCCTGTTCTGCTTTGAGGGGACACAGATGTAGCTTTCTGCTGAACACCTTCTTGAAGGGTCCTGCTGTACGACAAAGCAGCTAAGGAACACTGCAGCCTTTGTGAACAGGAAACAGATTCCTCAGAGTGTGCCAGTTCATGCTCCTGGTTTTGAAGATTAAAACTGTCATTCACACCTTGTATAATGCCCTCTTCCTCATTATCAGAGTTGTTAATTTGCTGTAATAGCTGTGGAGACTGATGCTTCTGTTGCTGTGTCCTCTGGAACTGTTTGCATTCCTCTTCCACTCGAGCCAGGAGACGTTTTATCTCTTGATTGCTGGGACACAGCTGTGTGGCTTCACGGAGGTCAGCGAGAGCAGCAAGTAGCTTTCTGTTTAGGGAAAAAGAAAAACCAACCCACAGTTAAACTCAGTCAAAACTGGGGCAAATGTAAGTCTCAGCATTCGCTACGATTAATTCACGCTCCTGACTTTCAAAGACATATTCTGATCTCCTGCTGTACCTGGTGACAGTGTAAGAACTGCATCTTCTCCAAGCCAGGAAATTGTTTCCTATGGTGGAAGCGCAGACCCAGCCCTAAACCCTTCCCTTGTATCTCAACAGCTTCTTGAGGAAGACAGCAGCAGTCTGCTGCTAACACTAGGAACTGACGCTTTGTCTTGTAAATGCTTCACTGTTCCCTTCAGAGCAGGTGACTGGCTGAACTCTGCTTCATGATTATTGTTCTGCTTAGAAAACACACGGTGAATCAAAAAGGCACCTCTCCCTAGACTTCAGCTATACCACTACAGTTTGCTGATTCTCAAGCTCCCCTTGTTTTTTTCTTGAACTGTTAATGATTCAACATATCCTGTCCTATAGAAGCCGCCAGTAATAAATCACAAATAATGCAGTGCTGCAGTTTGATGGCACACTGCTGCCAACATTCTGCTGAATCACTTGGAGTAGCAGTCCCATCTGCTCTTACACTCAGTCCCTCTTCGTATCAATTTTGAACTACCTACTGTTTCCCTAAAAGATTATTCAGTATTGCTTTTTGGGGCTGGGTTAGCTTTAACTGATACTGAGACCTAATACAGATGGGAAGTGCATAAGGAAAAGAACTTTTTCTTTGCAAATTCCAAATACAAGTGGAAAAGACAAGGAGCTACTGCAAGTGTTGGGAAGATGCACAGAACCAGACAGTACCTGCTGTTCCTCTTAGCTCTTGCTCTAGCATAATAGGCTTCGTAAGACTTGGGTTTCAGATCCAGTGCTTTAGTAGCAAACTCTTCAGCCATACCAAAGTCCTAATAATGTCAACAAATGTACTCATTATACAGTGACAGCAAAAGAAAGGTGCATGCTCTGTATTCATGGTACTGCTTCAATAGTGTGGATACCTTATGCAGTATGAAGAGTCCCTTTATCACATAGCAAGAGCAGATACTTTGAGAACAGACCTCATCTTGCTAACCTTGCCTCTTATGTCTAAGGGAAATTGACTCCAAGGTAGCTAAAAGCAGTGTAAATGTAAGCAGGATATGGTTACCTTCAACCCAGAGATGTTACAATGTTAGAGGAGACTTAATGTTTAAAAGAAAAACAACAACCCCAAACAACAAGGCTTTCAAATGTCTTTTGAAAAAAGGCCAGTTAAAGACTTATAAATTTAGAGAAAAGCAAGAAAATTCAGGAAATGGCTTGGCCAAATCCAGAGCTGCCTATGACACGGTATGTAAAATTTTGAAAGAAGAATTGCACTGGATGTAATTTGTTTGGTCTTCATTTAACCAGAACACAGAGTTTAGTAAATTGTTGGTTAGACTGGAATTGACAAAAGCAGGGTTTAAACGGGCAAAGATGGCTATGGGGAAGCTGGAGGCAGAAGCAAGCCTAATTTTTCTAACAGTCATGCATGGCGCAGGGTGTTCACAATACTGAATTATATGGAGCACGAGGATACAGGAGGTTGGAAAGTATTAACACCAAAAAAAAACCTGTCCTGAGACGATATGCAAGAACAGAGCAGTATGATGAACTCGAGTTTTAGATGGAAAGTGATGCACTTCCGGGTTAGCAAAATGCAATGAGAGTTTATCAGTGGGATATGGTAAGAAATGCACACACACACTAGTTGTAGTAGTGGTAGCAGCATTTTTCATTTAGTCTTTCCAAAAAGCACCAAAATCATCCGGTAGTTTGTCATTCCAAAATAACTCGATTTCCTAAGAACAGCTGTAATAGATCCCCCACAGCAACATGCCCTCAGCTTATGAACTGTCCCTATTTGTTGACACAACAAAGCCCAGAAGTGGGATACAGTGAAAAGGATTCTAAAATAGCAGAAATAAGTGTCCCAGGTACAAATTCAGTAATGGAGTAGAGCAGAAATCCAAGATTCGCTATACCAGAGAGGCAACAGATGAACAGCAAGAGCTTACATTTGTTTTTCGGCGACATCGTGATAAATTTAGGTATAATGAAACTCTCAGCTCATTGAATGCTTTCATTTCTTCTCCAAATCCTTCCCTCGGGAACTTCCTCAAGGCATACTGATAGCGCTGTGCTGCTTCTTTCATCTTGCCTTTCTACAAATGTAGGAAACAACAAGCTTTTCAAGAGCTCTGAATGTTGCAATACTGTTGCAGAAAAGCACACTGATACTTGACATGCACCAAGAGTTACTCTTCAAGTAAGAAACACAGAGCCAGATTTAAATAAAATAAGCATATACAGTATGAATTACACTTGCACACAGACACAGGTGAGAACTTGGATGTTAACTGAAGTTTGTTCCTAAACTCATACCCTTAATGGTATTTCAGCAAGATGTATTGCATTAATACATACTACTTGTATGAGAAAAATTCAGGTACAATACAATTCATTATTATTTAAAGAGAGCAGTCCAATATCTGATGAGGTAATTAATTATAACTTTAAGGCCTAGGTTTTGGGAGAATCTAACTCATGACAGCAAGGCCTGAAGGTTCTCTTTACTATGCAAAGCCATTTGATACAGAAAAAAGATCAGAAATAAGGTGGCAGATATTTGAGGGCACTTGTAAAAACTCTACAAATTACAGGTATCTAGAGCAGACTTTAAATGATGCTTCTATAAAGCCATTCAGCACTGTGCTGCACTAGTAAAGCAGATATCTCAGTTTACCAAATAATGCCAGTTCCTCTTCTAAGCAATGTGTCACCATTAGTAAAAAGAACATATCAAAAGAGCTGTCACTTACCTCAATATATACTTAAACAGCACACAAAAGAACATTATGCTGAAGAAAAGGACATGCCTAAATGTCACTTAATTCAACAAGGCACTTTCAAACGAGCACCTTATATTCTGAGTTGCAATTAAGCAGCAACTGACTGCTACAAGCATTCAGGCTGACTTTCTCAACAGAAAGAAAATGCACTTATCCATCTTGAAATTTTCATTTACTTATTTCATTTACACAGGAGTTTTCAGTGATTCCTTCCAAGGGTTCCCAAAATTTCTTGGCCTCATTCCCAACATAAAAGGATGTGCAAGTACACATCTTGTTTGAACATAAAAGGAGGTATAACGAACTTTAATCTACATTCAGACAGAAGTTAAATTATAATGTTCTGCTATCAGAATAGAAAAATAATTAAAAAAACCCAATCTACCTACTTTGTACAGTATATTTCCTTCTTCCATCAGTTTCTGCAGCAGAATAAGCAGAATATCGGGTTTGGAGGTGGCCATTGCCCATGCTGCATTTCCTGCAAGTTAAATTTTAAGGATCTCTGACAAAAGGGAAGTAAGTGTGTTTCTGATACCTATTGACCCTAGAAAGCCTAATCCTACTTCAGTAGATATTCACCTGCATAGAACTATTAGTAGTAGTAGTAGTAGTACTGTGCACACATGTATTTAAGATAGGTATATATCCATACCTGCCCTGCTGCCACACATAGTTAGAGAGCCAGGTATTAAATGTCTGATTCATTCCATCCTTGGTATTAAGCCAGAATAGGCCAGTATAAAAGTCACGGTAAAGTCCAGGCCTAAGGATCTGTACTTGATCATCCCTAGTACCCAAACAATAATAAATGATGATTTAGAGGCACTACAGATTCGAGAATTACCATGTACACACCTGCACCAGCTATTTGCCTACTGATAATACATCATTTGGATGTACGATTTTAACCACTCTTTGCAATTCTATAATCTGTTAAAAATGTTATTTAAATTTAAAACTTCTTAATCTAAATAATTCCTAGAATTAATTATCACTAATAGTGCAATCATCATTTCCTTGCTTATCATGATAGAGTAACCATGTAAAGACTGACTCCTCCAAACCTCTTCATTAACACATGTCAAAGAAAGGAAAACAATAAAATTACTTTCAATTTCTTCACTTCTGAAGTTAGTCTTAAGTGTCTGCCTTTAAGAGGCAGATTTCTCTTGTCCAAGCATCTGCAAACCATACAAACTTGCAAAAATCTAGTGTGCACTTCCAGGTTTATTTATTTACTCTACAGAAATGACAGTAATTCTAGCAAAGCAGATATTCAGTTGCTTCTCTTGAGTACAGGCCAGTTTTACTAACCTAGTTTAGCGCCTTTTCTCAGCAGCATAATCACTACAGCCGTGTTACGACACCCAATAGCTCTGTCCAGTGGCCGCATGCCACTGTGGTCTACATGCTCAATCATTGCTCCTTTCTCTACCAAATACCGCACCTATGAAGAGAAACAAGACAGCCCTTGTAACATTATTTCTGGTAGGAGAGGCAGAACAGTGGGATAGTTAAGCTACCACCTAATCCCTCCATTCCTTCCTTTGGTCACGGTCTGCGTGCCAATACACAGAGGCAGCAACTCAAGCCCAGGGGTAACAAATGCAGTGAGAACAGAGCAGCAGTGCAGGCCATGTGGCTTTAGCTTCAAGTACAGTTTAATACTACACTGAGTTCTAAGCATAAGGACAAAAATAAACACTCAAAAAAAAAAATCTGTAATTTTAAAGATACAGAGGATTCTAAATCACAGACTTGAACCTTATTGTATCCTTTGATCTTAGTTACAGTCATGGTCCATTTCAGATTCAGAAAAACTTCACCTAAAATGCCTTAAATTCACCTTAAATTTTTGCTTAACATTCACTACAGAGGAAGAAGGTAGTATGTGAGAAAGGTGCAGGACTGGAAAAGGAACTTCACTTGTCCTATTTCTGAAATGACCTGTGGAACAAATTGAGAAGTGAGTTTTCACCTCAGGCCTTTAGTTCCACATTATCAGACTGACAGTAACACTGAGATGTGCTCACTGCCATCTTTGCAAGATGAAAAGCATCAGCATTTCTAACAGTTCTTTCCCAGTCATGGAAAGCATAAAAAATACCTATCAAAGACAACTAATGACGCCTTATGATGGAGATGCAAAATCTTTCTGCATTTCATCTGTTCTGGCAATATTATTCTTCCTACACCTCTCGTTTAGAGTCTCTGTTCCATGAAGGCACCCAGCTGACCCTGCCAGGTCACCTCGATGGCTTTGCAGAGCCCGAAAAAAAAAATATGTATTTTCCTTTCATGTCCCAAAAGGCCCTTTATTTTAATTCCAGTTCATCCAAAGCAGAAATTGAAAATGTTTCTTTTTTTTGAGATTTAAAAGACTTGCGTTCATCAGCAGGCAGTAAAACATAACAGCAAAACATAACAGCATAATGCTGGCCTTCTATCACAACTACCTCTGCACCAAAACCTCATCTAGGAAACGCACTGCAGTCATGTTGCTAGCAGTGTAAGCATCTTTGCTACTTCCTCAGATTTCCTTCCTAGTTTGTTTGGCAATACTTCTGATCTTTGGCCTGTATCATGAAAATTCTAACAGAAGCTTAGCTTTCCTGCTGTTAGTTCTACTTACAATATCATCATCTCCATAAAAAGCTGCCAGGTCTAGGGGCGTTCGTCCGTTTTTGTCTGTCTGATCAGTTGCTGCACCTTTCTCAACTAAATACTGAACCACTTCCCTGTGGCCTTTCAGACATGCCCAGCTCAAAGCTGTCAGTCCTTCTTTGTCCAGAGAGGAAATAGTTGCACCTGTAAAATGAAAATGACATTTGTTATGAAGATGTCCTGTTTAATAAGCAGAACTACCCAACTCACAGAGATGCAGACTCTGGTACAGCTGTGCAGCCTTGAACCACTATTTATTTTCTACCTTCAGAAAGCAGAAATTCCACAGTGCTCAAGTGTCCTTCACAAGAAGCCACCATTAGCGGAGTTCGGCCTTGCTTGTCACTTAAATTCACATCAGACCCATTCTCCACTAGAAGTTTAGCAATCTGAAACAGAAAACAGCAATTTAAAAATAAATTGGCAAATTTTATCCTTAAGAGAATGAACTTTTAAAGAAGAGGACTAAGGTGTTATTTATAGCAATCACTGAGAAATCTGTTTGCAATTCAGAGCCTTCTCCAGACAGGAATGACCAGCATGAGGAAGGCTCCTGACTCTTAAGGTTCTCTCTCCATTAACAGAGAAGCAGTATGGACGATGTGAAACTGCCTCTGTTCTTGATCTAGGAAATAAAATATTTTAACTCCCATGTATTATTTTTCAAGTACATTATAACCAAGGTTGTCATACAGTTGATATACCTTTTAATCCTTTGTATAAAATCACAGAGTGGTTTGAGCTGCAAAGGACCTTAAAGATCACCTTGCTCCAATCCCCTGTCACAGGCAGGGACACCTTCAACTAGACCAGTTTGATCGAAGCCCCATTCAATCTGGCCTTGAACACTGCCAGGGATGGGGCAGCCACAGCTTCCTTATTTACCATTATCTGTCACTTTAAATAACTTTAAAAGCGAGCTTCTGAACATATTCCTTTGGTGTTGATGCAAACGTGTATTAGAAAATTTACACTAATTTATAACAAGACTAAAGATGGGGGGGAATTGAGGATAGTTTCCCAAAGGAATCCATTTAGTTCACAAAGATGTGTCAGACCTGCCAGTGCCCCTGCCGCACAGCACAGAAAAGTGGCGTAATCCCCCTCCTGTTAGCTCTCGTCACAACAGCTCCACGTTCAAGAAGTAATTTGCAGACCTCCAGTTTCCCTCTTCCTGCAGCAGCTGTCAGGGCTAAAAAAAGCATTTTCATCAACATCATCTCTCCTGTTTTACCACATATTTTAACACATGCACATTATGTGAGTGTGACTGAAGCCCCAATCTTTTCAGCTCTGCTGCTCTGTAGTATTTCCATAACTATTTCCAGCCTCAAGTGAATTACTCAGAATCAGATTAGGTCAATAAACCACAGGGTGGGGGGCAGATGATTCTTAAAGGTAAGAGCTGTATCATGTGCACAGGTTGTAGCTTAAAAGGAATCTTTATGAACATTTTGGATAAACCCACCTGTCTGTTCTAGTTTCTTTTTCATTAATCATTTTTTTCAAGGCAAGAAAGTTTCATCTCTTTCCATCTGGCCTTTCCTAAAGGTGAAGATGGAAACAGCTCTGGGTTTCAGCAAAGGGACTGCAACTCAGGTTTCAGGATGTTTTAGCTGGTCCCTAGCTGTGATTTATTACAAAACATCACATATGTAGAGCCCTGCAGAAAGTCTGTGTCTTGGACAATTTAACTAGTGCAGAATGAAGCTAAAGCTAAAACTGTTTTCCCAGTGAAAAGCACTAGTAGGTTATGAATTAACAGTTCTAATTCCTGAGGGTTAACCCTTGCTCTAGACTTCAGGGGATTACTGTACATTTTCCAGTACACAAGAGACATCAACATTCTAATCACCTTAAAAATCTTTCAACAGAACGGTGTATGTTGTCAAAAGCGAGTGCTCTTGACCTCTACTTAAAATGCAGTAACTTTGCAGCTTTTAAACACAGATACTACTATGGGCAGACACTTTTTCAGCCCTGTCTGAAAACACCAGAGTATCACAACTTCATATACACACCTACACACACTGGAGACAGAACAGCCCAATATACTGTAGTAGCAAATGTGCCCATGTAGCACAGAATTAAAACCACTGTTTTGATCTTTTAGACATTCATAAGATACAAATTAGTGCACATCTGTGTTCACAATATACGGCTTTTAAGAAAGCAGGCTTCCGTACGTTCAACACTAATAGTGCGTGACTCTACTCAGTACCATAATGCTTAAGTGTTGCTGTAAGGCTGCACATTTAAACAACTCACCACCTTTTCCTAAAGCTTATCATACACCTTTTCACTGTGACACTCACTGAAGGTTGAAAGTAAAAGTATATTCCCCATCATGATTTTTTTCCCCTTTTCCCATCAACTTATTGTGTGTTTTAAAGGGAGCTTGAAATTAAAGTAGCTTTTTTTGTTGCTGTGTTAAAGCATCATCAGTAATGTTAACACTGTTTAGAAAATGGGTTCATGCACTGACTTCTGCAACAATCAGCAAAGGACTTGCCCCTCTATTTTCTAAATCCTAATACCATAGTTTCCCATAAGAATTGGGTCAAATTGTGAATTTCTTGTTACTCTTTTTTCAGCATTTTCAAACATGATCTTTTTTTTTTTGTAATTGCAACAAATGCTGAAAGTGAATGAAATTACAAACACTGCAGGAAGCAGCAAATTCCTTTTTTTAGAACTACAATATCTAACCCATTCACTCTTTACCAACTGGTATTTTGCTATGTTACATTTACATCCACTGTTCTGATCTGAACAACTGGAAAGTAACTCTTACAGATACCAATATCAAAGTCAAAACAAACCATCTCATTCAAAAACTTCACATTTTTGATTCTGTCAGTAGCAGCACTTTAGCTCACAGTGTAACTAACATTACAGCAACAATATAACTCCCCATACCTAACCCAGGTATAAGATGACTAAACAATTCCCCCAGTTAGCTTTAACAACATTAGGGCTAAACTCTGCTCAGAAACTCCATCTATTCTATTCCAAAACATGACTGATCTGCCTAATGGTACTCTGCAAAAGTTGAGAGCAACTGAACAGATGCTATTTTCTATCATTTTTACTAGACAGTAAACTACGCTCAAATTTAGCTAATCTGTACAGAACATATGAGGCTGGAAAACATCTCAGAGATGTCTTGAACCTAAGATTATTTTTCTGCAACTAAGATTAATGTGCATTTTGAAAAGGGTAAACTAAGGAAATACAGATAACACACTTAGAAGTCTTCCACTGCACATGCTCACACTTCATCTGTTACATGACTTTTTTATCTGCTCCACTTGAATTTGCTATTTAAGTTGCCTTGGACCTGTACTTCATACAAATGTGGCCTTCAGCAACATTAATGGGATGAAATACTGGGAATGGCAATGATGATATCCAGCTGTCTTTCCCTCTAAAGACTCACACTATAAAATATTATTGAAACAGCCCCCACAATGTGCAGAACCAACTCAGGATTCAAGCAGGTAACAGCAGTACAAATATATGAACAGAAACAAGCTGTTCTGGAACATGTCACTACAGGAAAAGGAATGATCGTAAAGTTTGTTCTAAGCTGTTTCAATGCGTGATGATTTTTTCCTTTTTAAAACAGCTGCTCACAAAACTGTGCTCCTCACTCTATCTGCCTCATCTTTCTAATTCTATCACTATCCAGTTCCACATCATACTCCCATTTGCAAAACAGACTGCAAAGAACCATTCAGTGCAATGCAAACTTAACTTCACCCACACATGCAAAACTGCGCAGATTCCAGCAGCATAAATTAGAATTCTTTCCACATAAATTTTGCACATTCACTAACTGAATATCCTGTGTAATGGTAATCCCGTGACTACCCTGACTCACTTCTACGTGTTTTTCTTGCCCTAAACTTACTACTCTCTATCTCAGCACAAAAATGATACAGAGAACTGCTCATAGTTACCTGGACTTGGACCTTCACCACCTTCACACTGCATAAGGAAGTACTTACTTAATGAGCAAAGATTCCCAATACAAGAAGAACTTAAATATAAAACATTGTCAAGAAAAAATAAAGGAACATTAATTTAGAAAGAGATGTATGGGTTTTGGAATTCACTGTATTTGCAACACGCGTTCTGCATATGCACAGGAATTAAGAACATTTGCTTCTCTGGTATGTGAAGAAGCTGCTGAAAATAATTAAAAGAGACAGCTTTCACACCTGCTTCTGCAATCTCAGCTTTTTTAATGAAATTGAGATGCTACTCATATGGTAAACCACGAAACTTTCCAGCTGCAGGCTGCACAGCTTACAGCCTGTCTTTAAAAAAATGTTTGGCATTTCCCACACAGAGGAATGTCTTTTCATCCACGGTCTCATTCGAATAAATGAGACAATTGCCTCACATTTCTTGCAAGCAAATGAGATTTAACAAAACAAAAATTTAAAAAATTCTCAGATAACCCTAGGAAATTTACACTGCACCTCGAAGCACCCTTATTTCCACCTCTAATTTCCAAATTAATTAGGAAGTCAGTAATTTTCAGTAATTCTAATACAAAATAACTCTTCTTTCCAATACATGAGAGGAGTGGACTTATTAAGTTAAAAACTCTCGACTTACACACTGCATTTTATTATTAAAACTGGTATTTCCAACAACTTCTATCACAGAGAATCAAGTTTAAAAAAACCAGAATCTCTTATTTTTAAAACGAGCAACTCTTAACTAGGGAAAACCGAAGAAAGGAAATACCTGTTTCTCCCCACAAGGCATCAGTGTCATTGATGTCTACTCCATGATCCTTTTCAATTGTCAAGATGTAACAAACCACCTGTCAAAATCAGCAGAGATGTGAGTCACTAAACCATCACTTGCAAGACATAACAAAGGATAAAAGATTTAAAACAATGCACATGAATCAAAGAAAATATATATATTGTATATACATATATATAAAAATATATAAAAGTATATATATAAAAAAATATATATAAGTATACATATAAATGTATATAAGCCATCAAAGCAAGCTCAGTATGATTTTTAGTATGACTTGAAGATGACTGAATGTTATTGAAAGTAGTTTAAAAATAAAGCCCAGCTCCCTTCTGTTAACTGGTTCAGGATGTTTTGCATTATTACGATTTAATGAGCTCCTGTGTGACCTACATATACCACAACAATCAAGGCAAACAATGGCAAAAATAAAAATAAAGCATCCTGCTCCTAAAACCACGGAAGGATGGACATTTTCAGGTAAGAGTAACTACTTATGATTAATGTGACCTATTTTGTTGATATTCAGCAGTTGACTGCTTTCATTTGAGTCATGGATAGCAACTTATACAAGTGAAGGAATTATCCATTAATTCATGTTAATCATAGTTCAGAATCCTCCAATTTATATTGTGAGACAGTGATGGCTTGTATGTTATACAATGAATTAATTACACATAGGCATTTCTTGTGGGTGAGTGCCCCTGTGAGCAGTGGCAACAGCTAATAAGCATGTTGACAATAGTCAGGTTAAGCATGTTGACAATGGTCAGAGT